>RJWJ010002683.1:0-96677 GCA_004363605.1 Indri indri
TCTTTTGGGTAGATGCCTAATAGTGCTATTGCTGGATCAAATGGTATTTCTATTTTTAGCTCTCTGAGGTATCTCCAGATTCTTTTCCACAGAGGTTGCACTAATTTGCAGTCCCACCAGCAGTGTAAGAGTGTTCCTGACTCTCCACATCCTCGCCAGCATTTGTTGTTTTGGGATTTTTTGATAGAGGCCAATCTCACTGGGGTTAGATGATATCTCATTGTGGTCCCAAAGTTCACCCAAGAGGTAACAGAATATCTGAATAGACCAATCTCAAGCTCAGAAATAGGATTAGCAATCAAAAACCTCCCAAAAACGTAAAAGATGGGTTTTTTTTAATCTAACACCTGTATCAGCAAAGGTGAGGAAGCCAGGCTCTGACACACCAAGAGGGAAATGCATGTCATCTTTCTGAGGGACAACTGGGTGATGAGAAATAAAAAAATTATAAGTAAACTTTTGGCACAACAATTCTAGGAATTTATCCTAAGGAAATTTATCACAGAAAGCTTTTGGGAATAGTGTTGTTCGTTACAGCTTTTATCATGATCCTGAAAAATTGGTGGACAAAACCCAAATAACCAATCATGTAGAAGTGGACAAAAATACACTACATTGGAAAATATTTCATGAAATAATGTGAACCATTAAAACAATTTCAGAAATATGTTTAGTGGCTTAAAGAAGTGTTCACAATATATTGTTAAGATTACAAATAACATGTTTATTGATGTGCAATCATTGTGTATATACAGTATATTTAGATAGAATTCATACATCTGACATACATGACTAACAGAAGGACGTACTTCCGCAATGTTAACAATGTTTTTCCTTAGGTAAGGGCATTATTGCTCTGATTACAACTTTTTTTTCTTAACTATATTTTCTAATTTTTCTACAGTAAACATATTATTTTAAAAAGTTAAAGTTGGCAAACACATGCAGTTAGTTCTGTTCTACCTCAAACCCTACTAAAACAATATTAAAATGATTTAAGGGATAAGCCCATAAGTTTTTTTAAAAGTAAGTGAAAGGATACAACCGCAACAAAATTTTGGAAGCAGGAAAGCAGTTGGAGGGCAGTGGGAAGGATTGTAGCTAAGAAATCCGACTCTCAATCAGGAGTGAGGAAAGCCAAGCAACCTGGTTCACATCTGCGACCGCCCACCGCCATTACCATGGTCCACTGGAAGTGGAGAGTGACACATGACAAAAACAATGCCATTGGTTGACAGTCTATGTAAGAGGATCCCAAGTCCCTTTTCCTCATCCCTGCAGAGAACTGAAGGTTTAGTCTCTGGAAGGTCTATTCTCTAGGGAAAGAAAAAGGCATGGAGACTGGGGAACACCGAGAACTGTTGAGAGCAAGGGGAATCAGAACAAGTTTGCACACTCAATGTTGAACACACCCCCAGCCTTCCTCCCTCCTTCAGCTCCCAGATTGCCAAGCAGAACATGGAAAGATCTTTTCGAGATCATCTGACAATGTCCATAGGAAAAAAACCTAAAGATACCAACATTGGGATGCCCCAGAGACCACCTGCTGTGAAGCCCACAGTCAACAAGCCCCATCCATGAGCACAGCTTCCAGTTAGCTCTTAAATAGGAGCCACAACTAAGCCCCCAGGCAGTCGAGGAAACTTCAGTAGGAAAGACAGAAACTTAACCGTGGGGAAAGAGCAATTTGAGGGAGCAGAGAAAGAAAATGTTAAAAGAGCATGAGAGAGAAAGAGAGAAACTATCAATCAATCATAGCAGGGGGGAGAAGTTTGTTGTTAAAAAGAACTGAAGCAACAAAAACAATAAATAGCTCCTAAAATTATACAGACATGAAAAATTCAATAGAAGCGTAGAAGCCAAAATGGAGAGAAATCACCCCGAAAGTAGAACCAAAGACAAAGAGGTGGAAAAATGGGAGAAAAATGCACTAGAGTACTAGTCCAGGTCTAGCACGCGAACAATAGGAGACTCAGACAGAGGGAACTGACAAAATCATGAAAGGAAACACGGAATAAAAATTCCCCAAACCAAAGGACCCATGTTGAAAGGAAAATGATTCTTACCAGTCTGTGGGTCTTTACCCAGGCAAGTTATCCGTCATGTGTGAAGATTAAACAAAGATATTTTCAGACATGTAAAATGTGAAAAATCTACCTTCCAAGCATCATTTCTCACGAGGATGTAGAGATGTGTTGTACCCCACAAGGGGGCAAAGAGAAAGAGAAACAGGACAGAGGACACAGGAGAGCGGACCCAGGAGAGAGGGGAGGGGAATCTCTGTGGAGATGTGGAAAGAGATCCTAGATGACAACCAAGCAGCAGGCTGGGAGAGGTTTCTGGGGTGGGGGGAGGGGGACAGAATACCTGATACGTCTGGACACCTTCAGGGGAAATTTAGACAATTGGCAGAGAGTTTCGCATTGAACTGGTGATAAGTCTGCAGAAAGATGGTGAAATGACGACCCCAAGACAATTACTTACTGCAGGGAAGACAGAGGCTTGGGCAACCAGAGCAATCACAGCACACGTCACAGTCCTGCTGCAGAGATGCGTATGACCGTGGCAGAACCATCACACTCTTGGGAGGAGAGGGAAGGGGGTGGGCGTGGAGGAGATGAAAGAGCTACATCCCTATCATTCACAGCAGGAAACCAGTAGATAGGGCTCCAAACTGAAAAATACAGAAGTAGGTACAAGCTTATTATTTAAAGATAAGAGAAAAATACCACAAGACCAGGCTAAAAGGTTGAAAGTTGGTGCCCCTGGGGATGGAAAAGAGAGAGGACTGTTGCTAACAACAAGCCTCACGGACGTATTGGGTTCTTCGAATTATGTATAACCTGGATAGAAACAAAAACAAATTGTACCTTTTTTTAACTTGGGCGATTGAACTAAAGGATTTCTAAAGTCACTTTCAGCTGTGACACTGTGGGACTCACAGGGTTTTTTAGGAATCACAAGAGGCAGCTTTCTCGAACTCTGAGGTCTTCCAGCATCACTTGTGAATGTGAAATGACTCCCTTAAGTGGACAAACAGACGGGATTCTCATTCCCTCTCTGTATTTCGTGCAGGTTCTTTCTAGTACATCCCCACCCCTGATCCCTGAGAGTCAGCGGCACAGCACAGGACTGATGAGATACGGGTGCAGATTGGCTCCCCCACCCTCACCCGCAGCCCCTCCCCTGCACTGGCCTCTGCCTCTGGCCGACAAGGGCAGCTCCTGC
Source organism: Indri indri (assembly GCA_004363605.1). Classification (NCBI taxonomy): domain Eukaryota; kingdom Metazoa; phylum Chordata; class Mammalia; order Primates; family Indriidae; genus Indri; species Indri indri. Next base: position 3,229 of record RJWJ010002683.1, read on the forward strand.
CCCGACAGGGGCTCTCCCAGCCCCTCCTCCTGCATCCTCTGTGCATCTTGCAGCCGGGTGCCAGGCTTGTCTCCACCACCTGTTTACCACCCTGTGTTGCCCCCACTTCACATCCACCGTGAGAGCAGAGGGCCACGGCCTTGGGCTCAGTCACCGCCAGGCACACACTCAGCAGCTTCCCACCAGGGAGCAGGCGGCACCGGCAGCCACCCGGCGTGGCTACCCGGCGAACACAGCAGCGGGGGTTTACTCCACTGTTGAGCTACCATTTATTATTCTTAAAATAAAGTGCCGCCGTGCAGCATTAATTCAACAGGAGAAGCTGCATTCCAAGCCCTTTCGAAGGCTTGTTTTCACAATGAATTAATGGGCCTTAATTTAACACTGCATCAACAAACCAGCCTGCTGAAGGAATCCCGAGTACTAGCTGCTTTCTGCGCCCCTCCTGGCCCTCAGCTGACACCACGTGACCGCAGCAACATTGCTCATCACTGTGCGAGATAATAACAGTAATAGGTAATATTTACTGAGTGCTTACAATCTGTCAAGCACTAAGCTTAATGCTTTACGTGCACGATTGCACTTAATCTTCACAAAAAGCCTCGGAAATAGACACACTATTGCTATCTTTATTTCACAGAAGAGGAAATAAGCTCACAAAGGTGAAGTTGCTGAAGATCACATGGGTGTGAAGTGGTGGAAGCAAAGTGTGAACCCATGTACTGACAGAAGTCTCCCAAAAAACCATGTTGGGAGGGCTCAGGGGCCCTAAAGTCACCACTTTGTGACCCAAGCTTTTCCTTTTGCTCACCAGACATCTAAATTAGATGAAACTTATTGGCCTTAATGTAAAACAGGCTGATGTAATTTGATTATACCGTAGCTGTTTGACGTTAGGAGCAAATACTCTGCTTGAAAAATAATTTTAAAAAATATACATGATTTAAAAGGATTGCTGGGCTACCTGTGCCTGAACAGCCCTGCCACTGGATCTGGGGCTGTTCTCGTGAAGAGTGAGAATCAGTCCCATGACCATGTCTGGGACAGCTTTGGCTCTGACCTTGCCAAGGTTCTCAGACAGGGTTGCTGTCCCACCTGGCCAGAGAGGTAGTCCCACCTGCTCAGCAACCTGCGGGCTGCCCGTGCCCTCTCCCCCACGACCTTCCTCCCAGGTGTTGGTGGGCCTGCCAGGATGCATGAGAGGCTGGGGCCCCGTACTCACCACTGGGCCAGGGGGTCCTTGCCTTTCCTTCGTGTTGGGCCTAGGCAGGATGAGAGTAAAGCTTGTCAGTCCCGTTTCCATGTGAAGACCCATTCATTTGAAGCAAAAAGGACCTGTTCTTAGTTCCAGCTCAGAACTAGAAATTTGGGGATTTAATCAGCTAAGACTCCCCAGCACCTGTGTTCTTAGCCCTACGAGATAGCATTTCCCTTCCCTAGCCAAGAATCTGATTTGATGTAGCCGCGTATTTTCTGGCATTTTCTATATGGTAGACTCTTCTCGAGGCCTGGGAACATAGAACTAAATCAGGCACAGCCCTGCCCTCAAAAGAAGTTCACGGGCCGGTGGGAGAGCCGATCACACACACTCCTGTGTCCAGCAGGAATTCAACAGTGACCAATGTCACGACAGCTACAACAAAGGGTTTTAGAGAAGAGGACAACTGATGGCTGTGGGTTAGTCCTGAAAGGTTTCAGAGACAAAACAGTGCATGATCCCACCTGGGAAGATGAGTAGGATCATCACCCAGGCAGGGGTGAGGGAAGAGGGCACATGAGGAAGGAGGAATGGCAGGAGTGGAGGCAGGAATCGTGAATGTGTACGATACCTTCAGGGAACCCATGGGGAGGAGGAACGTAGAGTTCAAGGAACAGGGAAGAGGAGCGATGAGAGATGAAACGCTAAGGAGAGTGGGAAAGTCAAGAGCTCTGAATGTTCCGCCAAGGACTTGGGACATTGTTCTCCAGGTTCTAGGGAGCCAGACATGCTTTTGAGCAGGACAGCAACAGGATCTGGTCTTTTCGGAAAGAGCCCACTTGTGTCAGTATGGAAGATGGATTACAGGGAAAGGGAGCAGACGTACAGAAACATCCATAACTCAGCAATAAACCCAGGCAGCCTCTTTCTAGTCTCAGACTGACATGTTTCGTGGCATAGATTTTCTACTTTCTCCCACAAAAAGCACCCCAAAACTCTTTCAATATGTGATCATAGAAGACTCTGAACACTTTTTGGAAAGACAGCTCACTGTTGAACTGCAGCATTCAGTTTGCTTGCAAAAAGAAAAACAAAACTGAAAGATAAGATAAGGTTGGGATTTGTATTTATTATATTTTTTTTAAGTCAAGAGATTCAGGTTCAAGATGGTAGGTTGAATATACACATATACCTTTCCTTCCTGCTAAATCGCAAATGACAGAAGGAAAATAAATATAAGAATAAGCTCACAGCTGCATTGGAAAACAAGGAGGAACACCATTGATAAATCACCATGCAGCAAAAAATCAAAATATAGAAAGGAAAAAAACTTTCAAAAAAATGAGGAGATAAAACTACTAGCATAGTGGCACCAACATACCTCTCTTATAAATTATCAGGTATATCCAAAAAAGAGCAATAGCTCAGTTATAATAATAATTAACAAATATGACTCAATAGATACGTACAGGACTTCATAACCTACTAAAAAACATTATATATTTACAAAGACTGACCAGGACAAGACAAAAAAGAAAATGTCACTAAATTCAGGGAAAAAAAAGGGACATTACAAGAAATATTCTCCGGCCACAATAGAATGAAACTAGAAATATTTAATGAAAGAATAATATAAAAAACTCATCACAAAAAAACCTTCCAAAGCACTGCTCAAAGGTAACTAAAAATCAAACTTATACATCATTTAAAAACAAAAGACACAAAGATCACTACATATGAAGACCAAAGCCCAACTCAAAGAAAAATTGATCACCCAAAACACTTTTATTTTTAAACAGAATAGTAATGTATCAACCAAGCTTTCAATACAATAATTTAGATGATAAACTGTATGATTATTTTTAAAGGTAGGATGAAAGATTTAATCTTTGTAGTTTAAAGCAAAAAAGAATGAATTAAAAAGAAAAAAATTTTATACAATTGAACAAACTGAAAACTGGTTATTTGAAAATTCTGATTAAAATATACAAACATCTGGCAGAAAATAAAAGAGAGGAAACCCAAAAACTCAATATTTTTTAAAAGTGAATAAAGGTATAAAGGAGATTGAAGTTTACCAGAAAATACTAGATGCAATGTTGCCAATAAATTTGAAATAGCAAGTTTCCTAGAAATGAAAATTTCAAACTTGACTTAGGGTGAAGAAAGAATCCGAGATTGGGTAGGCACAGAAGAAACTGATTAGACTGTCAAAAAAAAAAAAAAAAAAAAACCAACTCACCAAAAATGATGGCAATGTCAAAGGCTTTATGGGGAATGTCTATTAAAAATTTAAGGAATTAATGCCCCTCTTGTCTTTTAAACCGTTCCATTGCATAGGAAAATACGGAAAGCCTCACAAGTCATTGAAGGAGGTGAGCAAAATCCTGGAGATGACAGCACGGAAACACGCCAAGAATCTACAAATCTGTTCACTTATGGGGACAGATGCTGCAATTCTAAATAAAATATTAGCAACTTAAATTTAACAGTGCATCAGGAGACCTCAGCATGTACAACTGGGATTTAGTCTAACACCACAAGGATTATTCAACAATAGCAAAAATATTAACATAATTTGCAATAATAATAGGTTACCAAAAAAAAAAATCTACTGAGGGACTTTCGCTTCCTAGAAAATGGCATAGGTATACTTTTGCCAATTCCTCCTGCTAGGTGCAACTAAAATCCCTGGATAATATACAAAAATAGCACAGAAGAAGGCAAACTCTCTTGGGACTTGGGGACCCAAGGAACAACATGGTGGTGAGTTCCCTGGGTTGCCTTTTTGCCTCAAGAACCCCAGACTCAGAGCTGAAGAAGCCAGCCACTTACATGTCAGTGGTTCAGACAACAAAAAGCCCCCAACGAAGCCTGCTCAGCCAAAGGATCAGGAAAGGGGCAGCCTCCCAAGAGAGACAACTTTTAGATAACAACTGCTTTACTCCTGCAAAACACCACACAAAAATACTGTGGCCCCCAGCCCGTACACATCAGCAAAGGCCAAATGGTGAGCCCAGACTTCCACCCGCTGTAGGCAGTAATAAGTTTCCCCTCCCCAGTGGGATAGTGTCAGAGGAGGCCACGTGGAAGTCAGGACTGTCACTACCTTCCAGAAGTAAGGAGGACACACACCCCTGTGGTGTCACTGGAAGCTGTGTGGGAATCACTAATGAGGCTCTCCTACCTCACTGCCCCCCCAACACACACACACACACACACACACACACACACACACACACACGCAGAGCCAGGGAGACATCAGTGGAGGCTTAGTGGGAAGCCAGAAATCCCACCCTGCTCACCAGCAATGAAGAGCTCCACCAACTCTGGTGTTAATGGAAGCCAAGTATGAAACTTGACATTCTACCCCCACCTCGCAGTAACAAGACAGGGACCCCCCTTTCCTGCTACAGTGGTATTAGAGGAATCCACGTAAAATCAAATGTTTAAATAAGATCCAGATTCTCTGCTATGGTTTGAAAGTGTCCCTCCAAAACGCATGTGTTGGAAACTTAATCCCCAATGCAATAGTGTTGGGTGGTGGGGCCTAGTGAGAGATGATTAAGCCTGGAGGACAAAGTGAATGGATTAATGCTGTCCTCATAGGGTTGGGTTTGTTACAAAAGAGGGAGTTCAGCATCTTTTACTCCCTCTCTCTCTCTCTCTCTCTCTCCCTCTCTTGCCCTTCCACCTTCCATTATGGGATGAACCAACAAGAAGGCCCTCACCAGATGCCAGCCCCTAGACCTTGGACTTGCAGCCTCCAGAAATGTGAAGAAATAAATTTCTGTTCATTATAAATTACCCAGAACACCCAGTGGTATTCTGTTGTAGCAGCACAAAACAGACTAAGACAGTCCAATAACATAATACCCAAACAGTCCAGCCTTCAGTCAAAAATCTCTCCTCATCCTAAGAAACAAGCATATCTCAAACCAAGTGAAAAAGAAAAAGATAATCAATAGATAATTATTACGGGCTGAATTGTGTCCTTCCCAAAAGGTATGTTGAAGACCCAACCCCCTGTACCACAGACTGTGACCTTACCTGGAAGTAGAGTCTTTGCAGCTGTAATTAGCTAAGATAAAATCACGCTGGAGTAGGGTGGGCCCTTAGTCCAACATGAATGGTTTCCTTATTAAAAGAGACACAGAAAGACAAAAAGAATGTCATGTGATGCCAGAGACAGACACTGGAGCCATGCAGCTACAAGCCAGGGAACACCGTGGGTTGCCAGCTATCACCAGAAGTCAGCAGAGAGGCCTGGAACAGATTCTCCCTCAGAGGCCTCAGAAGGAACCAACCACATTGGTATAACAGACATGCCAGAATTATCTGACAGATTTTAAATCAGTCATCACAAAAATACTTCAATGCGCAATTATAAATACAGCAGAAATAGAGTTGGCAAATATATGACACAGACAGTAGATAAGTGATTGCCTGGGGCCAGGTATAGGTAGGAGAGGACAGACAGCAGGGACGGAAATGGGGGGTGACTGCTAATGGTTATGGAGTTCCTTTTTTACGTGATAAAAATGTCCTAATATTGATTATAGTGATGGTTCACAACTCTGTGAACACACGAAGAACCATTTCATTGTACACTTCAAATGGGTGAATTGTATGATACATGAACCACATCTTGATAAAGCTGTTTTTAAACGCAAACACACACATGCATGTGCACAGTAAAAGCAAACACACAAAAAATACAAAGACGAGGGGCAAGATGGCTGACTGGTGACACGGCTTGCCAAACCGCCCCGGAGGGAAGGATCGGTTTCCGACAAAGGAGAGGGGAGGGAAGGCGCAGCAGCACAGGCCTAGGTCAGACAGTGAGGTGCCAGAGCTTGCTGGCCATCCCACAGAGGAAAACTGTGAAGCAGAGAAGGAGGAGGATGAAGGAAAAAAGATACCCATGAGGACCAAACCCAGACAGGCTCAGAGCCCAGTGAAGGGGTAAGAGGGGGATCCCTTTCTCCTTCCCACACTTCTTTGGTGATCAGCGGGCTACCAAGTTACTTGGAAGCTTTTCCACCCCCACGAGCCCAAGCTCTGGGCGACCACCAAACTGGGGGGAGGACTTGTGTGATCCCAGAGCTTGAACATTCCATGCAAGGCTCCCCTCCAAGGGGAATGACCCAAGAGGCCAGAGACCCAGCTTTCTTCCATTCAGACCGTTGTCCTTCCTCCCCTCCCCCTCCCCCGCCCCACCCACTGCAACCTAGAGAGCAATTTGAGTGGAGAATTCGGTGGGCTGCCCCCTCTCCCCAGCTGGTGCATCCTCCAGTCTGTTTGCACAGAGAGTGGGGCCCACACCTTTCCCCTTGGGGTCCTGCAGTGCTCCCGGGATGCCCGATCTGAGAGCTCCCTGCCCACCAGCGTTTCTTAGAGATGCGCACCAGCAGGTTAGACACACGGGCCAGATCCTGTTCCTCTTGGACTCAAGTAGGTTGCTGGGAGACACAGGGACGAGGTTTGGGAGTTGGACTCAGGAGGTGAGGGAGCCCCCATGGGCGGAACTGATGGGAGAATACTGTGGGGGACTGAGATGTGGCAACCTGAGGAAGTGCCCATCCTATATACACACACAGGAAAGCCATGCTGTCAGACTTGGGTGAGTCCTCTGGTGAGGAAGATCCCAGTCCATGGCACCATAGCAACTGAGTGTGGCATGTTCTGGCACACCCATTTGCAACCAGAAACTGGAGGGCAGCAGTAACACAATAAGGGAAGTGCTTACTCCCAACAGCTTGTAGGGGAACTGCAGCCCCTTCCCCATGAACAGCCTTCCTGGTCTGGAGAGACTGCCCCAACCCTCCTCCCAGTGGCTCCCTCTAGCAGCCAGGAAAACAATCTCTGAGCCCTGTTGAGGCTTTGCAAAGCGTTCCAGGCTTGAACAACCTAACCATGCCCAGCCTCGCTCCTCCACCCACTTTTGCTATGGTGAAGATCAAGCAACCCCCTGAGAACTACAGGGCCCCTGCCAAAGCCTGGGGCATTCAAGTGCTCCACCTGAGGGACTGGAGCTTATCACAAGCATGAAAGAATATCTCTGCAGTTGGCTCTGTCTTGCAAACATCAACCACTAACAGAGAGAACAGCTCTATAGCTCATTACAGCATCTACCAACTCAATCAAACGGGGTATAGCTGATTCTTACTCAAAAGCATCACCCACCATCTCAGAGATTAAGCTGGGGGTCCCCATACAATTCACACTGGTGGGAAGAGATGAAGACAGCAGGATAGAAGCAACCCAAGGGAGAGAAGCAACCTGCTTTTTGGGAGAGAAACAAAAGTTACAGGCAGCTCAATGTGTGTGGGGTCTCCCTCCTCCACTGCAGACCTCTGGATTGATCAGGGAGCTGCTCAGAGTCTGTGCAGAGACATTCCACCAGAAAGCAGGTGCAGCAGAGATCTGGTGCTTGCTAGTCACAGGTTTCTGCAACTGACGCCATCCTGATTGCTCTGGTGCATGGAGCCAGATCTGGAGAGACTGCTCAGGACCCAGCCTTGCAGTAGTAGACTCTGAATCACCTCCACTCATCCGGGGAGGGAACAGACGCTCCCCCGTATTGTGTCCTGTGACTGGGGCCAAGCATTCCTCCTCCCCAGAGTGGGATGTGAATAGAGGAGGAGCCCCAAACATCACAGGCATCACTTAGGAAGCTTGGGGTGACTGCCTTAGTGGGTCCTAGGTGCAAGTGGAGAACCTTGACCAACCAGCAGCTCCAGGCCACCTACACAGACCCTGGGCCACTGAGGCAAACCCCTGCCTGCATGACCAAGCATAAGCAGTCCCTATGCTGGTGGAATAGCCCCCCATATGAGTGGCTCTGCCCCCGAAATCCCCAGAGCCAGCTCTGAAGCTCTCACTGTGCCCAGGTTTGAGGCTCTGTGCTGTAGCTCCAGGGTCCCCACCGGGACTACAACTCCACCCCTGATACTCCAGAGTTGTGCCTGGACCCAAGGCCCCACTACTGAGTGCCCGCCACTACTCCTGGGCCAGCAGAACTTTCTTAAGGTCCAACACTTGACTCAGGACCACCCCCCCCAGCCCTGAGCAGCTGTCAGTTACTTTCAGACTGGGTTCAAAAGAGTTCCCAGCAAAGGAATAAATGCCCTGCAATCCTATTAACCCAGACCTGAGAGAAGAGGAGCCAGATGAGAAGAAACCAGCAAAAGAACCCTGGAAACATGAAAAAACAAAATAGTTTGACACCCCCAAGGGAACACAATGCAGCTACAGTAGTGGATTCCAACCACAAGGAAATTGCCAAAATGACAGAAATGGAATTCAGAATATGGATGGGAAATAAGATGAATGGAATTGAAGAGAAAGTTGAAAACCATCAAAAGGAAGCCAAAAAAAAAATATTTCAGGAAATCAATGGAAAAAACGAAAAAGTCACTAGAGAGCTAGACAACATAAGAAAGGATATAATAGAACTTAAAGAAATGAAAGTCATTTAGGGAATTTCAAAACACAGCAGAAAGCTTTAATAACAGGCTAAACCAAGGAGAAGAAGACAAGGCTCAAAGGTTGAAGACAAGACTCTAGAGATAACCCAGTCATTCAAAGAGGCAGAGAAGAGTATAAAAAAGGCTGAGCAATCACCAAAAGAGATATGGGCCTTTGTGAAGGGAATGAACATTCGAATTATAGTTATCTCTGAGGGAGAGGAAGAAAGAGCTAGAAGCATGGAAAACCTATTTCAGGAAATTATTGAAGAAAATTTCCCCAATATTGCCAGAAATTCAGACACACAGATACAAGATGGATATCTAACACCAGGAACATTCACAGAAAATAGGTCATCTCTAAGACACATAGTAATCAACCTGGCCAAAGTCAAAATGAAGAAGAAAATTCTGTAAGCAGCAAGATGAAAGTATCAAATAACCTACACAGGAAAACCCATCAGTCTAACTGCAGACTTCTCAGCAGAAACTTTACAAGCCAGAAGGGACTGGGGCCCCATCTTCCATTGACTTAAACAGAACAACTGCCAGCGTATAATTTTGTTTCTGGCAAAACTAAGCTTTGAAATTGATGGAGAAGTTAAATCTTTTCCAGACAAGCAAACACTGAGGGAATTTGCCATGACCAGACCTGCCCTGCATGAAATACTCAGAATAGCACTATACACAAATCAGCACAACAGATACCCATCAGTGTAAGTTCACCTTAAAAATACCCAAAGCTCACAACTCTTATAAAACAGTAGAACAAGAGGTAAAACAAAGCAATATGGGACTATCCAACAGAATGAACAGACCAACATCCCACATAGCAATGCTATCAATTACCATTAACGGACTGAATGCTCGTCTCGAAAGATATAGACTGGATGAATGGATGAGAAAACACAACCCAAGTATCTCCTGTCTCCAGGAAACACATCTAAACCTCAAGGATGCACACAGCTTCAGCATGAAAGGATGGGGAAAAAATATTCCACACAAAAGGAAATCAAAAGAGACAAGTGTTAGCCATTCTCACGTCAGATAAAATTGACTTTAAGCCAACAAAAGTAAAGAAAAACAAAGAGGGTCATAATGTAATGGTAAAGGGAGTAACTCAACAAGAATACATAACAATCCTAAATACATATGCACCTGACACAGGAGTGCCCAGATACATAAAGCAAATTTTACTAGAGCTAAGCAAAGAAATAAATAGCACCATCATAATTGCCAGGCACCTCAATACCCCACTGTCAGAGCTCAACAAATCATCATAGCAGAAAATAAATAAAGAAACAATGGACTTAAACCAAACTCTAAATCAAATGGACCTAACAGACATTTACAGAACATTCTACCCCAAGACTACAGAATACGCTTTCTTCTCAACAGCACATGGGACATTCTCCAAGATTGATTATATCTTAGGCCACAAAACAGGTCTCAACAAATTCAAAAAAATCACAATCATACCATGTACCTTCTCAGACTAAAACTAGAAATAAATCATAAGAAAAATACTCAAACCTACACAAAATCATGGAAATTAAACAACCTGCTGATGAATGATTATTAGGTCAAGAATGAAATTAAGATGGACATCAAAAAATTCTTTGACCTGAATGACAAAGGGTACACAAGCTATCAAAATCTATGGGACACAGCAAAAGCATTCCTCAGGGGAAAATTTATATCCTTAAATGCCTACATCAAAAAGACAGAAAGATCACAAATTAACAACCTAATGTCATACCTCGAGGAACTAGGAAAAGAAGAACAAACCAAACCCAAAGCCAATGGAAGAAAAGAAACAATGAAGGTCAGAGCAGAACTAAATGAATTAGAAAAAAAAAAAATGAAGTATTAATGAAACAAAAAGTTTGTTCTTTGAAAAGATAAACAAAATTGACAGATCTTTTGCTAAATTAACCAAGAACAGAAAAGAAAGGACCCAAATAAGCTCAATCAGAATTGAAAAATGTGACATTACAACTGCTACTGCAGAAATATAAAACATTGTCCTTGAATATCATGTAAATATCTACACACATAAACTAGAGAACATAGAGGAAATGGACAAGTTCCTGGAAACACACAACTCCCAGGACTCAACTAGGAAGAAATGGAATTCCTGAACAGACCAATAATGAACAGTGAGATTGAAAACTTACTAAATAATAATAATAATAAACCTCCCAGCAAAAAAAAAAAAAAAAAAAAGCCCTTGGCCAGAAGGATTCACAGCCAAATTCTATCAGACTTCCAAAGCAGACCTGGTACCCATAATACAGAAATTATTCCATAATATTGAGAAGGAGGGAATCCTCCCTAACTCATTCTATGAAGCCAGTGTCTCTTTGATACCAAAGCCAGGAAAGGACTCAACCAAAAAAGAAAACTACAGACCAATATCTCTTATGAATATAGATGCAAAAATCCTCAATAAAATACTAGCAAACCAAATTCAATAGTACATCAAAAAAATAATCCACCAGGACAAAATGGGCTTCATCCCAGGGATGCAAGGATGGTTTAACATATGTAAATCAATAAATGTGATTCACCACATAAGCAAAAGCAAAAACAAAGGTCATATGATCATATCAATAGATGCAGAAAAAGCATTCAACAAAATCTAGCACACTTTAATAATAAAAACCTTCAACAAACTTGGCATAGAGTGAATATATCTCAGAATTATAAAAGCCATATATGACAAACCCACAGTCAACATCAATTAATGGGGAAAAGAGGAAAGCATTTCCCCTAAGAACTAGAACAAGACAAGGATGACCACTGTCACCACTTCTATTCAACATAATGTTGGAAGTATTAGCCAGAGCAGTACAGCAAGAGAAGAATATTAAGGGTATCCAAGTGGGAAAAGAGGGGGTCAAACTATGGCTCTTTGCTGATGATATGATCTTGTGTCTAAAAAACCCCAAAGATTCTACCAAGAGTCTCCTGGAATTGACAGATAAATTCAGCAAAATCTCAGGATACAAAATCAATGTACATAAATCAGTAGCATTTCTATATAATAATAATAGTCAAGCCAAGAGTCAAATCCAACACTTAATATGATTCACAGTAGCTACAAAGAAAATATAATACCTAGAAATATACTTAACCGAGGAGGCGAAAGATCTCTACAAAGAGAACTACAAAACTCTAAGGAAAGAAATTGCAGAGAATACAAGCAATTGGAAAAACATTTCATGCTCATGGAGAGGCAGAATCAACATTGTTAAAATGTCCATACTGCCCAAAGCGGTTTATAAATTCAATGCAATCCCCATCAAATTACCAAAGTCATACTTCACAGATCTAGAAAAAGTAATTCTGTGCCTCATTTGAACCAGAAAAGAATGTGAATAGCCAAAGCAATCTTAAGCAAAAAGAATAAATCTGGAGGCATTACATTACCAGACTTCAAACTGTATTACAAGATTATAGTAACCAAAACATCATGATATTGATACAAAAACAGAGACATAGACCAGTTAAACAGAAAAGAGAACCCAGATATTAAACCATCTACCTACAACCAACTGATCTTTGACAAAGCAGACAGTAATTTACACTGGAAAAAAGAAACTCTATTCAATAAATGGTGCTGGGAAAATTGGATAGCCACATGCAGAAGAATGAAACAGGACCCCTATCTGTTTCATTTTTGAAACAAAAATTAATTCAAGATGGATAAAAGACTTAGATTTAAGGCATGAGCCATAAGAATTCTATTGGAAAATGTAGGAGAAACTCCTCTAGATACCCACCTAAGCAAAGAAATTATGACTAAGACCCCAATGGCAGTCATGGCAACAACAAAAATAAATAAATGGGCTTTGATTATACTAGAAAGCTTCTGCACAGCTAAGGAAATGATCAACAGAGCAAATAGACAGCCTATGGAATGAGAGAAAATATTCACAAGCTACACAACCAACAAAGGGCTAAAAACCAGAATTTACAAAGAACTCAAGCAAATCAGCAAGAAACAACAAATAACCCTATTAAAAAGTGGACAAAAGACTTGAACAGAAGCTTCTCAAAAGAAGAAAGACAAATGACCAATAAACACATGAAAAAAAAATGCTTGTCGCTAATCATCAGTGAAATGCAAATTAAAACCACAATGAGCTATCAGATGCTGGTGTGGATGCAGAGAGAAAGGAATGCTTATACACTGTTGGTGGAACTGCAAATTAGTACAACCTCTATGGAAAACAATAGGGAGATTCCTCAAAGAACTAAAAGTCGACCTACCATTTAATCCAGCAATCCCACTACCACATATCTACCCAAAGGAAAAGAAGACTTTTCATCAAAAAGACACCAACACTTGAATGTTTATTACAGCACAATTCACAATTACAAAGATGGAGAATCAATCCAAGTGCCCATCAGTTCATGAGTGAATTAATAAAATGCTGTATATATATATATATATATATATATATATATATATATATATATACACACCATGGAGTACTACTCAGTCATAAAAAAGATAAATTAATACCTTTGCAACAATCCGGATGGAACTGGAAACTATTCCTAAGTGAAGTGTCTCAAGAATGGAAAAACAAACAGCACGTGTACTCACTATTAAACTGGAACAACCGATGAGCACACATGTGTACAAAGGGAAGTGAAACTCAGTGGAAATCAAGCAGGGGGGAAGGGGGAGGAGGGGAGGAGAAAAAATGTACCTAATGGATACTTTGAACACTATTTGTGTGATGGGCACACCTGTAGCCAGGACTCAAGCATTACAAAAGTAACCCATGTAACCTAAAACACTTGTACCCCCTTAATATTTTGAAATACAAAAAAAAAGAAAGAAAGAAAGAAAGAAAGAAAGAAAGTCCCAACAAAGAAATAGAAAGTCTCAAAAAAGAAATAGAAGATATAAATAAGAACCAAATGGAAATTTTAGAATGGAAAATATAGTAACCAAACTAAAAGACCCAGTGGATGATTTCAAGAGCAGAATGAAGGAGACAAAGGAAAGAGTCAGTGGACTTGAATACAGCACCGTAAAATTCCCCAGTCTGAACAACAGAGATAAACGGACTGAAAAAATTAATAGAACCTCAGGGACCTGTAGAACTATGATTAAAGGTCTAACATTCATGTAATCACAGTCACAGACGAACAAGAGAAAGAGTATAGGGCTGAAAAATTACTTTAAAAATGGCTGATCACCCCTGTGCTGCAGGCATCAAAAAGAAAATAAAATGGCTGAAAACTTCCCAAATTTGGCAAAAGACACAAATCTGCAGATTCAAGAAGCTGAGTATGTCCCAAACAGACACAGCCAAAGAATAGAGAGCTGCATGAAGAAAAAGCCAAGTCTTTTCCACTGTCTATCAACCTTGCACCTGTCTCCCAAGGTCACTGTCCCTAACAGTGTCATGTCATGTGATTCTCACTCACCTTTCTCAGGAGACCTTCCAATTTATTTTGTTTTCTTTCTTTCTTTTTTTTTTTTTTTTTTTTTTACAAAAATGTGCTTATATCACTCACCTTACTCAGGAAATCGTTATACGTAACAACACATATACTGTAGTCCTTTCCTAGAAATCAAACTCATTATTTCTATAATAATAGCTGCATAATATTCCACAACATTCCACAGCATGGATGTTTCATAAGTTAGTCAACTGCACTCTTATTTTGGACATTCCAATATTGTGCCACTTCAAATACTGAAGGGAAAACTTCTTGTTCTACTATCCTTAAGTGCTGGTATGTTTACTCTTATAGGACAGAGAACCAAAAAGAGGATGCTGGGTCAAAGGGTGTGTGTACTTTCCAGAAAACGATAGGAAAAAAAATCAGTCCATTTAATTTTTTAAAAGTTTCCATTTTGGAGATTCAGAGTGACATAGAAGAAAGAATCAAAAACAACATCCAGGAGTCAAAGTCTCAGAGCAGGTGACACTTGACGGGTAGCCTGAGAGAGGAGGGGATGTTTGCCAGGTGACTAGAGCAAAGTGTGGGGGACACGTGGCCTGAGAGACCGTCACTGCTGAGCAGGGGACAGAGGTTGACCAGACAGCCCAGAGGAAAGATGCTCCCGAGAGGTCTAGGGAGAAGGAACAGAGTAAAGGGAGGAGAAATACAAGGACATTTGCAGACACACGGAGCATTTGCATGCTAAAGTATATGGAGTGTGCGTGTATTGGGTTGGAGGACAGAGTGGCAGGGAGAACAAGGATAGAAAGATCTGATCTACTCTAAACCCAACTGGGATTCACTGAAGGCTTTTAAGCAGGAGAATAACATCATCAGATCTATTTTAGAAAGATCCCTTGGGGAAAGAACATCATCAGCAGAGGAAGTTGGGGTGGGGGTGCTCTCCAAAAGAGGATGCATTTGCAAGGGCACATAAACCCTTGCAGGGCAGCTCGCAGTGGAAGGGCTAGAAAGCTGGGTCACCAGAGGGTGGTCGAGGGTGAGTAGCTCAGTATAAATGTCCCAAGGCCTTTGCTAACAAGCTCCAGATCCACGGAAGCTGCGGACAAACAGAGCTTACTAATGTCAAATGTGTTTGTCCACTTGGTCAAGGTCAGCTCAGCAATCATGCCCTGCAGCCTCCACTGACCAGTCCAGGGCTTGGGCCAGCCCCTTGCACACTGTGATTACAGACTTTCTAAAACATGTTCACATCCTGCATTGCACTTCCCAGCCTCACTGAAACTCCCCCAAAGCAGGACCCCTTGGCCATCCATGTCGCCTAAGAGCTAGAATCCGGAGCTACAACCCACAGGTTTTAAGCACACAAGTGCTGATGAGTTGACAGGCTGCTTGTGGATTATCACTCAAGAGGGCTACGGTTTAATGGTTTCAAAATTGAAGAGAGCAAGAGTGGTCTTTCCCCTTCATTCTGCTCATTTATTTTTTTCTTTTTGAGACAATGTTGCCCTGGGTAGAGTGCAGTGGCATCATCATAGCTCACTGTGACCTCAAACTCCTGGTCTTAAGTGATCCTCCTGCCTCAGCCTCCTGAGTAGCTGGGACTACAGGTGTGCACCACCACACCTGGCTAATTTTTTCTATGTTTAGTAGAAATGGGGTCTCACTCTTGCTCAGACTGGTCTCCAACTCCTGACCTCAAGTGATCCTCCCCCCTCAGCCTCCCAGAGTGCTAGGATTACAGGTACGAGCCACCACGCCCAGCCCATTCCTCTCTTTTGCAGAAAATATCCTAAAAATAAAATTGAGATTCCAGGTCTTCCCTCCTCCCAATTTAAGAAGAAAAATCCTTGGCTTCCTTCCAATACAGTGTCTTTTGCATGTAAAGACAATGCTCCCGACCTGTTTCTTTTCTCAAGACAGAGGAACCAACCCTGAGTTCTGTTCAGAGGAGAGAACTTGGACGACACAGAGTCATCTGAGCTCTCCCATGTTTGTGACCTAAACTGCAAGGGTCACTAGGGTTGGAGGACATCTCGGGGCTCTCCGTTCGTGGATAGATCCGAGATCTTTTGATGGCCAGGATCAAGGTGCAGATCGAGGCTGGGGTCAGAAGTCAGCCTGTGGCTTGATGCAACTGCCAGATCCTCAGAAGTGTCAGGTGATGACCTGGGCATCCTCAGCACCAGAATCCCACCGCAGACTTGGGGTCCTTGAGATCCAAGCTCTTGGATGTTCCCTGATCCTCAGTTACTCAAGTGCGGAGCAGACCCGCCTGGTGCTGGAGCCGCCTCCGCATCCCCACTGCAGAGCAGCCTGGCCAGCACCGCCTCCCGCTCAGAGGCAGGTGTAATATCCAGCCCTGGCACCTTCTCTCAGGGACGTTATCTGAGCATGTGTTGGGGACATCGGTGGCTTACATCAACGTCACGATGACGCGGCAACCCAGGCAGCTTCTCTGCTGTGTGGTCTGTCTCTCCATCTGGGCGCGTGGATTGCCTTTCAAAATTGCATCAGACATTAAGGAAAATGGGGGGGGGGGGAAATCACTGGGCTAACTGGTTTTCCCACTGAGGGCTTCTGAGCTCAGGAATTTGTTTATGAGAAACCAGGAGTAAACCTTCATCCAGCTACAGCCGGACCCTGTCATGAGTTAGCAGGGCTGCTGGGTCCCGGGAGGTGGGACAGGCAGAGGGAGGGTGCTGAGTGGGGCGAGTGGACCGGGGAGAGGATTTGGTCTCCTGGGGACGAGAGAAATGTACATCTGTCTTGACCAAAGATGAAAGACACAGTAGACTGTGGCCATGCTAAGGATTCATTTTGCAACCAGACACAAGCTTCACTGTGTGGCCTGTGGCCAGAGAAGAGTGCTGTTCTCCTGGTGAGCTAATGCAGTTTGTACTAACTGAATCTCCTTGCAGCAGAGTCTCCCTGGCGTTTGGAAATCCAACAGCGTTGCTGAGGGAAAACGTCATTCCGACGGCACCCCTTGGGCCAGGGGCAGCAGCGGAAGGACAAACATCGAGGAGACTTTTCCATCTAAGAATGGTTTTCACATTTTTAAATGGTTGCAAAAATCAAAAAGAAGGAGGAGGAGGAAGAGGAAGATGTGTCACCACACGTGGCCCTCAAAGCCTAAAATATTTACACTCTGGTTCTATCGGGAAAAACTTTACTGACCTCCAGTCTAAAGCAAAGGGCTGGAATTTCAATCACAGTCCACAAATTTAGATGTGAGAAAAACAATATGTAGCTTCATTTCTTTGTGATTTATTTTATTTCAAGCCCCAGGGTGGCATAAACCAATCTCAGTCAAGCTGAGGACCCTCTCTTTCCCCCCGGGGGGCTTGGCCACGTTCCTGCATAGTTCTAAGGCAATTGGATGCTCGATGTCGCCCACTGCACGAGCATCCTTTGAGATGCCATCATGCTCTCTGGGCCTCACAGGTCCCTCCTTTCCGTACCTCTGGCTCTTCCAGGACTGCAAACTCCCTCCTGCAGCTCCGCGGCTCCTCTGAAACTTAGGAATCGTTCAGCTGCTTCTACCACAGCAGGGAACAGGACTTTCACAGAGAGTCTATGACCCCATCGCACCTGTAACTTCTTTCCCTAGTCTTCCCTGGGGGCCTCTCTGCTCCCAGATCCCACAAACCTCTCTTGGGTGGTGCTGCCTCCCCAGGGCTCTGCCTGGGAGGTGGGGACCAGGTTCCTCTCCCTGGGACACGCAAGGCAACTCTTGGTCTTTCCTCCACTACTGTGTTTTTCCTTCTCTGGCCTTTGGAATGTTTTCTCTTCCAAACACCAATGATGTTACTCTCCTCAACCTCCTGGTATCAACCATTTTTCTCTGAATGTCCAAAAGAGCTTTTAGTTCTGTCTAATCGTGTTACTTTAGAACATAAAATTCAGGAAGAGGATTCACAACTCTTTCCTTCCCCCATGCCCCTTCTCCAAGGTCATGAGCACAGATGATCAGACTGCTTAGAGCTGGAGGGAAGGTTGTATGCAAGGAGCAAAGGTCTCCAGTGTTTCACAACTATTTTTCTGTGATGCTAAGCTGTTCATTTGTAATTGATGTATTTACTCACACCAGTTGCACTATGCGGCCAGCTTATACTGGCTCTCCAGAGCCAATTGTTAAATTTTCAGGCAATTTCCAAGCTGATTGGTAAAGCATTGGTAACTCGACATGAGCCGTCATGGGAGTATTTATACCACAAAAAGTGGCAAACATTTCAAATCAACCTCAGAGCCAGTTGCTGACATTTAGCACACCACTGCGCATACCCCGCCTCACTCCACAAAGGACGTAAGGTGGCGTTTCCAAAGTTCGGTGTGTCAGAGATGTTAATTGCGGCCAGTCCCACGTAGGCCCACTTCTAATTGAATTTTTTCCTACCCACAGTTTCTGCTGAATAAGTAGCCATGTGTCATACGCCCTGAGCCTGCTCCACCCCACCCCACATGCAGGCCTGGCTAACCAGCCCGGGGGGCACCTGACACAATGCCAGGCCATGCATACACTGGCCAGAAACACAGGGTAAAAAGATGAGCCTGTACAGCATTCAGTGTATGTGCCGCCCCAGATCTGCAAGTTTGGTTTCTGGCTAGAACAGCCGTAGCCACGGCCTGCCCCATTCCTGTGGTCCTGCAGCTGGATTGCTGGTACCTTGACCACTGCCTGAGGGCCTTGCTCACATTCTGCACGGGAACACCCCAGGGCCACCCCGCCTCATTTCTGCTCCAGGCCTCTGGCCTCCCACTTCACTATACCCTTGTTGCCACGGGGACAAGAGACACCACAGGACCTCAAACAACTGGAAATGTGAGGAATTAACACCCCGTGGGGCACATTTTAACCAAAGGGATATGGGGTCCCACAGACAAATTCTTATCCCTTCGTCCCTCTGGAGTTCAGCCTAGATCAGTGTTTTTCAGCGTCAGCCCTGTTGACATCATGGAGGTTTGATGTCATGCTTGTGAAATATTTGAAAAACACAACGTTCACAGGACGGTTGTCAGAATTTAGATCCCAAGTAATAACAGGAGGTAAGAACGTAAGGACATCTGTGAGGAACAAAGTAATGCCCTACACTTGAGTCCAGAAATCTGTGTTAGCAAAGGATGCAGAGAACATAACTCTTCATCAACAGGCATAGAAAAGAATGTGGAAAGAAAATGTTAACTCTAATTTCATTGAATTAGCAGTGTGATATGGTTTCCAAGAAATAAATACTATCTAGGTCACATCAATAGAAGCATGTAGTCTAGACTATGAGAGGTGGCCATGTCACTCTCCTTTACACTGCTCCAGACTCATCTGAGACACTGAGTCCCGCCCCCCCACTCTCAAAGGGACACGGCCAAACTAATCAAATGAGGGTGCTCTAAGGCAAATGAGCCACCAGAATCCCCTGCTTTGGAAGAACATTTGGAGGAACTAGGAGTCCTCCTGCTGGGGAAGGGAAGGCATGGGAAAACAAGAGCATCACCTTCAAGGGTCTGAACAGCTGTCATGGGTCAGAGGGAATTGGCTTCATCTGTGTGGCCTTATTATCCAGACCTGGCTCAAGGAACCCAAATGGGTGGAAGCTACTGGAAGACTGATCACAGCTAAATCTGCGGCAGGGCTTTCCCATACCCATGGATGCAGCTGCCTTCAAAGAAAGGGAGCTGAACTGATTCTGCAAGGCCTGCATGGAAACAGTGATCATAATCGCAACAGCTGCCGCTTGTTAAGAGCTTTCTACATGCCGAGTTCTCTGCACGTTTCATGTTTACAACATGAAAGGCAGGTTTTACCACCTCTAACTAACAGTAAAGAAAACTGAGGCTCAGAGATACTAAATGACTGGTTGGAGAAAGACGTGGGAATCGAGATCCTGGGAGCTGGCTCCGAAGCATGTGCTGAAATGCTATGAACGCACAGAGAAGCCAGCAGACAAGACAGAGCATCCACCAGCAGAGCAATGACAACAGCCAGTGCTTGTGTGGCAGGTGGCATAGGGCTGGCCCCGTTCTGGGTGTTTTGCCCACGTCAACAACTCAAATCGCAACAACCCTTTGAAACAATGACTACTATTATCACTCCCATCCACAGGAGGGGAAACTGAAGCATGGCCAATGCAGGTACCTTGTCCAAGTTCACTGGTCCATGCATACATAGTGGGCTGAATGCTCTCGACTGCTGCACTACCCTGCCTCCCGCCCGAGCAAGGACGAGAAGGTTTCTCCTTAAGTGGCTTCTAGATTCAGCATCTGGCACTCCTCAGCTGGGAGGCTCAGACAGAGGGCTGGGGGACCTGCGGCCTTAAAGCCACATGTGGCCTTCTAGGTCCTTAAGTGGGACCTTTTGACTAAATTCAAATTTTACAGAACAAATCCTTTTACTAAAAGGGGTGCAGCAGAGAAGGATGAAGCTTTTCTTGCCTCCTTTGGTGCTTAAGAAAGAATAATCTTGAAATCAGAAGGCCGCAGGTTCCCCGCTCCATGGGGGGTGGCTTTGGCCTCTATAGTAGCTGTGTTTCGTCCCCTCCCAGTTCCAATCCCATGTGACGGGCGCTCTGATTCTCAAGGGTGGTAGACACTGTCCTCAGACACAGACACCAGCCCCACCAGCCACTCCCTCCCGGAGCCCCAGCCCACGAAACCTGGCTCTGCCTCTCGGCTACTTCACTCCAGTCTCCGACAAGGGCAGCTATTTTGGGTGAGAAATGGGGCAGGCAGAAAAAATTTCATTCAAGCAATTAAAGAATCACTGCATTTTTCATGATTAACTTCATGTTCACAGATTGAATGCAAAAAGCTGTTAGCAGAGCATTTCCATTTCTGTACCTGACATGAGCAATGGGAATATTTGTTCTGCCCGGGAGGATTACACCTTCCATTAATCTCAGTTTTATTGAAAGTTTAAATAACAGACAGACACAATGTGATCAATTAGCAGGGTAATTCCAAGGAGATGTCATAGTAAAATTGAATCTCGAGCACATTGGCGGCAAAGATGCCTGCAAGTTCTCTCCAGTCTCCCTTCCCCATCACAGTGTGTATATTTTAATTGAAAGTTTATTCTGCTATGTGCCTCGTCTACTAAATTTTAATTTAACATTGTAATGAGAAGGGTGTTTCTGAGGAGCTCTTCACAGACAAGTGGAGGAGCTCTCACAAATTAAGAGAACAACTGAATGTGCAGTACTTCGCAGGCAGCTGTGGGGAGAGGGGGATCCCCCATTCCTTTGGAGGGGTCCCAGGGTCTAGAGAACCAACCCAGGGGACATTTGGCACCTGCGGCAGCTGGGCCAAAGGGTGACCACAGCATGAAAGCAGCCAGGGTCAGTCCAGACCACTCACAGGAGCAACCCCAAACAAGAGCAGACCCGCGTTTCTGCCTCCCGGTGTCCCTCTAGCGCCCCCTAATGGCAAAACCCAGTAGGAAACCAGCGGGCTTAGTAAAAATGCCGTCTGCAGTCTCAGCCCCAGCTTTGCAGAGCAGAGTACCGAAGGGCAGGTCTGGAGGTGAGAGGCAGTAGCTTAGGAACCAGCGGAACACTTGGGAACATCACTTTGCCTCTCTGGCCTTTAGCTTCCTCAACTGTAAAATGGGGATAAGAACACCCAGTTCTCAGGGTTGTGTTGAGAATCCAGCAAAATAAGGGTGGGGGAGGGGGGTTGGAGGGCACAAGATAAAGGTGGGAAGAATAGTTCTTTTCCGCAGCTTCTCAGAAAAATCAAAAGGGAGCTTTTCCAGAAGGGAGGCCCTCTTTCGTTCAGGGTGACCACAACCGAAAAATTCCTGTAGCTGAGGTTTCAGAAAGGCCTTGACTTGTCTGAGTGGTGGTCTGGAGCTCAAGCTGAGGGAAGAGGAAGGACGCTGGAGGAGGAGGACCTGCATTGTCCCCAACAGCAGGCCAAAGCAGAGTGAGCTTCAGCCCGTTCTGTTTCATCAAAACCAGAAGTCACTCATCTCATGGGTCATTTCCTTGGAACCTTGAATTTATACTCCAGCAGACTGTGTCTGACTTATTGCTGTAACCCAGCTGCCTGTGCAGCACCTGGCCCCCAGTACCCTCAATAAATGTGTTGTGGACTTGAAAAGGAGGGCCTTAGATTGTAGGGATTGGGTGCACTAGCGGCAACTGCTGGTGAAAGGTGGTATTGCAATTCAGCTCTATTAGACCCTATGCATGCCCAGCAGTGAGTACGTCTCTGGAAACTGCCAAAGTGGGATTCAGGAGTTTCTGGGAAAAGAAAAAAAAAAATGCTAATGTCCAGGATTTAAAGAGTTAAATGACAAAGGAGAGGAAAGAGATGTAATATCTGACTTCATTGCCTTCCACTCCACTGCTTGCTCACTCCTTTCCAGCCACAATGCCTTCCTGCCCTTCTTCAAACATAGCATGCAGGTTCCCACCTCAGGCCCTTCATAATTGCTGCTCCCTTTGCCCAAAATGTGTTTTTATATATTCTCGTAACTTGCTTCACGGTCCCTACTCAGATGAGACTTCTCTGACAACTGCATTTAAAATAGCAACAATTCCTGTCACCCTTGCTTCACTTTTCTTCATTGTACTTATTACCTGCCATTATCTTATATATCTATTCATGTTTTTATCTATGCTTCCAGAATATAAATTCCCTGAGGGTAGATGGTTTTATTGTCCTCTATTATATCCCCAGTACCAATATAATATAATAGTCACTCAAAAGAGTACATGTTGAATTATTAGAAGAAAAAAAAAAAGACTGTGATGTGACTTAATGACATGAAGGCGATTTCTACACTTCTTAATAGATTTGGCTGAAGTTGTGCTGTGAAGACATTTCCCAGCTGAGCCTTGGCATGGGCCCCTGTGAAAAAGGAGCCCCATAATCTGGAAATCAAGAATCCATCAGGGCAATGGGTTCCGCCATTGTCCTTCCTTAAATGTCCCTGCAGTCTTCATTGGTGGAGTGTGTTCCACAGCCTAGAAAGGGACCCACATTTGTGGTGGAAGAAGTATTAATATGCCTTGTTCTGCTGTCATTCTAAAAAAAAGGAAACAGCAAAAAGGCTATCAGTAGTACAACCTAAGACCTCAGCAGTTAGTGGCCTCAGGCCCGAGAACTATGGAATAGTCTGGGGAGCATTGGTCAGTGCCCCATATTTATTATATTGTTACCCATTTTATGCATTTAGCATATTGTTCTTCTTTGTGTCCACAGGAAACAGTCATTAAATTCTCATGATGATACATCTCTGACTTAATAATAGAAGTTAACAGAGAACTAGGATTCACTCTACAAAAATTTGCTTTGCCATGAACTTGGCTAAAATAGAATTCATGCCATAAAGCAATGACCATCTGAATTTGATGTCATTGATCCCAGTCAGTCTATTCTGTGTCATTCCAAACAGCTACAGATAAATATTTGGTAACTTGATAATGCAGAAGATTTTTTAACAGTTAAGGCCGGAATGTATAAGGAGGCCAGCAAGATTTCCTCTTGAATACAGTTGATATCGTGTTCATGAGACACAAGAAAGGTGCTTAAGGATGCGGCATTTTCTTATAGAAGCCCCAGTCCAGGTTGACCAAGTCAAGACCAAGCTTATCAAGTCCGTCAGATTCTGGGCTGGGTCTCCCGACTGAGCCTCCAGCATCAGTGGCTGCGGCCGGATCACGTGCCTAGTTATGAGGGCAGGTAGGAAGGGGAAAAGAAGCAGGTTTCTTCCATTCTTCACTTCCTTCTTCTCTCCCAAGCAGGTGCCACCACACCTCACTGGTGACACATCTTCCACACCCCTGCCCCAAGAACTTTCTGGATCTTTGGTTTGTTTGGCCTCCACAAAAGTCCCTCCCCCAGAATTTTCTTCCAAGTCTGGAGAGTCTGCTCCCCAGGGGTCCTCCCAGCCACTGCTTCCCACAGACACCTCACTTCACAGGCCTCCCATCCTTGCTGTTTCTCAATTCCAGCCTTAATTGCTTCTATTTGCTTCCGGCCTCAGAGGAAATGTCTCCCACATCAAAATTCTTCAACAGGTCTCTAATTTTCTTACCAAAAATGTCATTCTGACATTTTAAATACCAACCAAGCCTTTCCCATAAGGTAGTTTTGACCTGGCCTTCCTCTATCAAAAGGACCTTCGGTTATGACAACCAGGCCTGCCAGGAGCCAGGGCCCCATACGGACCCCGCTTGAGAAGTGCACTGAGCACCACCTGAGCCCAGGCCTGAGGGTCGGCCCCAGGGCTTCTCCCTCCAACCTCCTCCAGAGGTTTCCCCTCACAGCCTCTACCCTACCCCTTCACTGTGCCAGGTCAGAGCACGCCGCACCAGCTTGCCCTCTGAGAGACAAAGCTGTGCCCAAGGTGACAAGGCCCAGGGGACAGATGCCCTCTCTCAGTCAGGTCCTAACGGGACACACAATCCAACTGAGATAATGCAAAGGCAGAAACCCTAATGGGGGAACTCTTCCCAGCACTATCACCCCTAGGCCTAAAGGAGCAGAGGAAAGAAATAAGGTGACTGGAGCCCAGTGGGAGCTGGAGCCATTGAAGAGGACCCCCAGGCAGGACATGGAAGCATCCAGCAACTTCCAGAGCAAGGAAGATCTGAGGAAGGCACACCTAATCCTTGTGTTCTCTCTCTCTCTCTCTCTCTGTCTTTCTCTCTCTGTCTTTCTCTCTCTCTCTCTCTCTGTCTTTCTCTCTCTCTCTCTCTCTCTCTGTCTTTCTTGCTCTCTCTCTCTCATCTCTATGTCTGGCCAAACCAAAGAGATGGCTAGTCAGCAAGGAACCCCTGGAAGGTGTCCTGCATATGGGTCAGCCTCCTGGGGCACAGCACAGGTCAGGGAAGGGCAGGGGATGGTTCCAGGGTGCAGGGCAGGGGTGCACAGAGAATAGCCAGCACAGGCAAAGTCTGGTTATAAACAGCTACTCTCCTGCCCCCGTCGCCCTCCCCTGAACCTGCTGTGCCCACCCATCGCCCATCGCTCCTCGTCTTGCTTTCACGATCTCTATCCAGCTGTCCTAGCTCAGGTCTGCAAGGCCACTGGCAAACCCGAGGATGCAGAATCACCCTGTCTTCTTTTCCTTCTCTTGCTAATTCCTTTCTATTCTCCTTCGACAAAGGTTCCTCTCATTCCCTCAAATACACTTAGTCCCTAAGTCCTTGATCCATGACAGCTCTGCAGAGCCTAGAATCACTTCAGTGATGTCAGGCAAGGAAGCAGGAGGAAAAACACACAGGATCCTTTCCTAAAATTCAGGAGCTAGGAGTCTGGGATCGACACAGGACTGCACGCCGCCCCCTCTGCAAGCCAGCCAGGACCGTGGAAGCGCCAGCTGTCTCCACGGGACCGCACCAAGCTGGGCTGTAATTCTGACCCCCCCACTTGCTCCCTTCCAGCGGGGCTATTCCTCTCACACTTACGCACTGCTCAAATGAGCTGCCTTCTGAAAAAATATCCAGAAAAGGAATAAGAGAAGTGGAAGAAGCTGTCATTGTCCCCTTGGGGTAACTGGGTTCGGGCAAACCCAGCAGGACAGCCTTCAGCACAGACACTCAGCGAATGTGCACTAACCGGACCGAGGCCTGTGGAAACCCCAGGGGCAGACCTCCACTTTGTTGTGCTCTTCACCCCAAGTGGAACCCTAATCTGTCTCTCCTCCCTCGATAGGGCACATTCCCGTGTTACCGGTGTCCTTCCATGAGGCACTCACACGGCAGGGCTGCCTGTGGAAAACGAGCCTCTCTGGCCATTGCACAAATCCACACCTCACCCGGCAGCTAACAAGCTCAGTGGCCGGACGCACAACAGAGTGAAGGCCCAATTAGGGCAGAGGAGAGCGGCCTACAAAGGGCTTAAATGTGCTAACAAGCCATTGTGGAAGGGCGGGGAGGCCCTGATGGCCCGCCTGCTGTCAGAGAGGCAGCCAAGGCTGAAAGCGAGCTGGCGGCTGGGCTGCAGCGTGGCGGTGTTTGTCAGGGGTCTATCCTGTTCAGAATCCATCTTGTTGATGTCAGGAATCTCTCCTGTTTAGAATCCGTCTTGTTGATGTCAGGAATCTCTCCTGGTTAGAATCCGTCTTGTTGATGTCAGGAATCTCTCCTGGTTAGAATCCGTCTTGTTGACAGAGAGCAGGGAGGGGGCGTTACCGGGCAAGGGCAAAACACCACCGGGATCAGGTGATTTTTGGAAAGCACAGCTCTGGATAGTTTCCCATCCCCTCCCCAAATACCTTTAGGGGGTCCCCATGGCCTGCAGAATAAAATACCAACTTCTCCCTGCCTAGCACTCAGAAAAGCCCCTTCCCTGCAGCCAGGCTTCTCAGAGGGCGGCTCGTGGGCCTTGAGCGGCACAATCGCCCAGGCACCAGCTTAGAAGGCAGATTCGTACGCCCCTCCCGAGTTCCTGAGTTAGAGCCCTGAGCAGCAGGTTGGGGCCGGGATCCTTCCCTGGGCGATTCTCAATAGACTTATGCATTCACTCACTGAGTCAGTCAGTATTCAGCGAGCAGTCACTGTGCCAAGCGTCCTGCTATGTGCCGGGGAGAAGGGATGATCTCCCTGGAGGAGTGACTGGGGACAGACAAGAATCGAATAATCGAACATGTGAGCTCGAATTTAGTCACCAACTCTGGGTCTGGTGAGAGCCTTGCTCGGTGCCCATGATGGCAGCATGATGTAGGGGTTGAAATCCTGTCCTTGGAGTCAGAACCAGGCTTCTCTTGTCTCCACCTCTGACGGGGAAACCCTGGGCTGAGCAAGTTACTGCAGGTCTCCAAGTCTCAGTTTCTTCCTCTTTGAAATGGAGCTGACCACACACACCGCACACTCTCTTTTGGGAAGAGAGCGCGATAACCCACAGGCAGCGTGGGTCTCCACGTCTGGCACTCTGCGGTGCGCATGCATGTCAGGAACAGTTGTAGCGGCAGGACTAGTGTTTGCCGTATGCAATGTGGCCGTAGGAGGTGGTGGTGAAGTTTCTGGGGAGTTGAACTGGACTTTTGCAATTTCTCCCGTTACGTTCTCTGACACATGCTGATTTCAGGAGAATTTCGCTTGCTCCCTTTCCTTTGGAGGTAGCCACTTTTAATGCAAACAAGGACCAGGACCTACAGACAGGAAACTGAGTTCCAGAGAGGAAAAGGAATTGCTGGAGGTCACGAAGCCAGGCAATACGAGACTCCTACCTCTGACTTCCCAAACCACACTGTGGTGGTGGGAACCTGCCTCCCACGAGCCCGAATCCAGCTCCTCGGGCAGCTGCACACACCACAGAATGACCTTCCTGAGGGAGTCAAACACCTAATTTTTGAAAAGAGGCAGCTCATCCTGTGAGTGGCTGGACAGGTCTTTCTCTCCAGATTATCCACCCTGCAGCCCAGGTTTCCTAACGAGGCGGTCAGCTGCTGGCCAATTCTGCTGGACCTTTGCTTCGCCAGGTGAGCAAAGCCGTGACGAGATGGGCTGAGGCTCTGACACCCCCAGGCAGAGACTAACAATGCCCAGTTAATTACCTTGAAGCCACTGACAAACACCTAGCCACCTGGCATCGCTACAGAAACCCATGACAAGGCTGCATTTCAGCCTCGCCTGGAAGGCCAGGTTAGGCTACCTGGACGCTAAGAGAGACAGACAATGTTGTCCCTTCCTCTCCTCTTGGCTCCGCTCTTCAGCCCATATTTACTGAGCTTCTGCTGTGTGTGTGTCAGGGGACCCAGAGCCATAGCAGAGCCAGGCCTAGAGGTACTCACAGCTTGGAAGGAGAAACAGATAAACACACAAGTCACTACAACACCATGTGGCAAGTGTCACAGCAAACAGGTGAATTAATACGGTGGCAGCACCGGGGGGGAAATATCCACTGCAGCGTGGTGGCTCCAGCGAGGATTTATTCCCCCCGTAACCTGAGGGAAGAGCGAGCGGACTGGCTGAGGCCAGGTGAGGCCGTCAGCAGGGTGGCCCCCTGGCGTCCAGCAGAGCCCGCTGGGCCGTGGAGATTCCCAACATCGGAAGCAGGGTGGGAATCCCCGGGCACCCCCTCCCCTCCTCTAGGGGCTGGTCAGCCTCCCCTCCTGTCACAGATGGAAGATGCAAGTTACCCAGCTGGGCCATGCCAGGCCACCCCTCAGAGGGGCCTTAATGGTGGGGAACCGTAAAGAGGCGCAGATGGCTGGCCCGCGGGACCCACGTCCCCAGCTGAAAGACTCCCCGCATTGTGCTTGGATTCACAGAAGCATAAAACAGGCAATTTGGATGTGACCTCAGAGGTTACTCTTTGAGGCTGAAAAGTAGCGATCTGGCCCGGTAGAAATAACAATCCTTTCAATTTGCCTAACATCACAGAGTTACACTCCATTTCATTTGGCTGGTACCTGCAGATGTAATCAGTGTTCACGTTCACCCTAGTGATTGCCCGAAGTAATCCTCTCTGTGACTTGGTGTAAACCACACATCCAGCCACCAGCCGGGACTTTTTCACCTTCATCTTTTGGTGCCCATCCAGCCAAAGCCTCTGAGTTCGAGGCTTGGGGGAGCTGAGGTTCTGTTCCTTGCATATCTGAGATAATGCGCAGTCTTAATGAACAGCTCGCGCGGCACCCAGCTCAGCGGAGCACGACGGAGCTGACAGGAAATGTCTCATCTCCAAACACAAACGTGGTGTCCAGCAGAAAGCAGGCAGCACAGGGGACATGCTTGACTGAGAAAGAGAAAAATGACTGTCCAGAGGAAAAAAAAATCCCAGTTACTCCAAACTTGGTAACTGATCCTCTTACACAAAGGGAGCCCCAGTAGGGCATGGAGACCATAGGATCTGTTGGGAGAGGGGAGGGGGCTGCTAGCGAAAGGGGCTGCAGGGCTGCTTGCTACACCTTCCCAGGGACCTTGGGGACACTGTGGATTGGTGTTCCACTCGTGTCTAAGAAATCGCAAGGGCAGAAGGCTGGCTAAAGTGGCCCGGGGCAGCATTGCGGAGTGTATGTGAGAGGGCTCGGAGTGGTCTGAAAAGCAATTCCCCCAAGAGGGCTGGCTGGAGGGACATCAGGACCTGAAAAGACAGTCTGCATGAGGAAGGGCATCACCAGGTATCAGAAGACAAGGGAACATCATGGACCGCCCACGGAGAGCGGGCCAGTGAGAGACCCCAGAATGGGGATGAGGGCAATATATTGCATTATAGGTCCCAATGATTCAGTGCTTTCTAATAGAATGATACAGTCACAGCTGGCTATGGCCTCATGGTGAGCAGAGGGGACTGCCATGCCCCTCCACATTGAGCTGGGCCAGTGGCTCGCTGTGGCCAAAGGGGCATTCCTGGAGCAGGGGAAGTGTGACAAGGGAAGAGCTGCAAATGTGCTTGCACAGTGGCTGGGCTTGCCCTCTTGTGTGCCAGTGACCCACTGAACCTGGGCCTGGGCCCCAGAAGGAACACGAAGGGGCCTTGTACCAAATCCACAGCCTGGAGCCATGGCCAGCCAGACCCACAGCCTGAAGCAGACCCACCAGCCAAGTCTAGCCCAGATCAGTCGAATTGCCGTCAACCTGCAGACTCATGACTGAGAGGACAGACGCTGGTGCTAGGCTGCTGCATTTTGGAGCTGGTTGTTACGCAGCATAATCCAGCAAAGGCTCATGGTACCAGGGGTCTGAAAAACTCTCAGAAGCACCCGTGAGAGAAAGGTCAGCTGTACACAGCAGTCAACACCAGAGGAGATAATTGCCATAACCCCTCATTCATGAAGACCGTTCCTGCCTTCTTACCTCTTCTCCTGCCCAGGTACACACCGCCTGGCCTCACTCAGGTGCCTCATGAGCTCGTGGGATAAGGAGGGTGGGGTGGGAGAGAATGGTGGTCAGTTTCATATGTCAACTTGGATTTCATATGTCAAATCCCCAGTTATTCAATCAAACACTGATCTATGTGTTGCTCTGAATGTATTTTGTAGATGTGATTGAAGTCCATAATCAGTTGACTTTAAGGAAGGGAGTTTATCTAAATAACAGAGTGGGCCTGATTCAGTCAGTCGCCAGGCTTAACAGCAGAGCTGAGATTTCCCTAAAGAAGAGGAAATTCTACCTACAGAGAGCAGCATCAGCTTGTGCCTGCAAGTTTCACCCTGCCCTTCTTGACACCTGCCATCCAAATTTCAGACTTGCCTGGCCATCCTCTAGTGTCACATAAACCAATTCCATGCAATGTATCTGTTCATGTGTACCTCCCATTGGTTTTATAACTCTAGTTAAACTCTGACCGACACAGATTTGGGTACCTCAAAGTGAGGTGCTGCTGTGACAAATACCCAAAAGTGCTGAAGTGGCTTTGGAACTGAGATGAAAGAATATTGAGGGGCATGATAGAAAAAGCCAAGATTGTCTTGAGCCAACTGCTGGTAGGAAGATGGATGGTAAAGACTCCTCTGGAGATGGACCAGGAGGAAGTGAGGAGCACGGTAAGAAACCCTACACCATATTAGCCAACACCCAAGTCCTTGTGAACAGCCCGTTGGCAGAAAGGTGAATGTTGAAGATGCCTCTAGTGAGGGCACAGACGGACGTGAGGAGTGTGTCATCAGGGACTGGGGGAGGGGGGTCTTTGTGATGGAGAAGCACGAAGCTTAGCTGAAGTGTGTGGAAAGCAGAACTTGTACATGACGAACCTGAATGTTTAGCCAAGGAGATTTCCACACAAAGTGTTGAAGGTACCGCCTGGTTTCTTCTTGCCGCTTATAGTGAAATGTGAGAGGAAAGAGATAAATTGAGGAAACAACTGTTAAGAAGAAGGATTCAGGAGATTCTCAGCCTATCCACATTGCAAAGGACACTAAAATGAGGGGAGTCACTGTCGAGGAAGCGTGCACTGGGAAGAAGGAGGTGAGACATGGAAGTAGCTGCTGGGGTGACGTGGGACCACAGGCCAAGGGACGCAGGCAGCCACTAGAACCTGCGGAAGGCACGGAAATGGATTCTCCGCCAGAATCCTCCACAAGGAATACAGTCCTGGCAGCGCATCGTGGACTTCTGAATTGTACAATAATCAATCTAGAACTGTAAGATAACACATGTGTGTTGCCAAAGCCACTAGGTTCATGATGATCCATTATAGCAGCAATAAGAAACTAAGAATTTATAAATAAGACACAGAGAGTGAAGAGAAAAGTCTCCCCCGACTCACTTTTCTGATTGTGAGTTTTGAATGAAGTTGGGGCTGTGAGTGTAACCGTAGAATGGACATCCCAGTTACTGAACTGAGACTGTGCAAGGGGCGGAGGTGACCAGAGGATACCTTGGTGTAGTCAGAGATCCAAGGGGGTCCTTCTGGAGATCTCATTTGGATCAGGGGCAAACTAGCCCTGCAAAGTGGGTTTCAAGAGGCAAAACTGAGGTTGCTTCACAGAGGCATCCGAGATTCCTGTTCTTTGCAGAAAATAACGGTGCTTGGACAATTCAGTGAAGGAGACAAAGGCATGGATTTGATCCCAGTGTGGGGAGAACATGGAGGAGCGGAGGGCCTCTTGGGACCTGCAACCAAACTCAGCATTGCCTGGGAAGGAGACGCCATCCCTCGTTGCGCCAGGGTCTCATGGAAGAGGAAGATGAAGCCGCATCCCAGCAGCCCTTCCACACCCTCCACATGAACCTGGCCACCTGTTTCCTCATTCCTTGACCTCTCTCTGTCTTTCAACAGCATGGTACGTCCACCACTGTGCTGCACCTTGTCTGAGGCCTCTTAGCTGCACCCCAGGGAGGGGGGAGTCATGTGAATACCCTCATGTCTGGGACTTGTCAGTAAATAATTAGCCAGGGTCCCACCCACTCAATGCAGGTCTAGACTCAGAGGTCAGATTCACTGAGCATGAAAGAGCCCCCTGGGTTGCCATAATGAGCAGACAGAGACCCACATGGTGAAGCTGCAGGCTGTGTGGTTTCATATTTGGGGACTGACTCTATATTCCCAACTCTGCCACTTCCTGGCTGTGTGTCTTCAACAAAAGACCGAACTTCTCTGGACCCCACTTTCCTTATTATGAAAATCATAACAGCCACCTAGTGGGGCCCTA
Organism: Indri indri; assembly: GCA_004363605.1. Classification (NCBI taxonomy): domain Eukaryota; kingdom Metazoa; phylum Chordata; class Mammalia; order Primates; family Indriidae; genus Indri; species Indri indri. Next base: position 35,369 of record RJWJ010002683.1, read on the forward strand.
ACAAAAGTTAAGGAGACAGCGCCAAGTGAGTGGCAACCACTCAGCAGTAGCTGGAATAATAATAACAACAACAACAACAATAATAATGACAGTTAATATTATGATTAGCCAGAGCCACCTCCACCTGCACCTCCACCTGCACCTGCGCCTGCGCCGTCATCCACCTGTACCTGCAGTGCCACCGCCACCTCTGCCACCACTGTCCCCCAGCCCCAGCCCTGCCCCCACCACCTTGCTAACACAGGGCTTCCCTCCTGAAAGCCCCACGGCCATAAACAGTTAATGCGATTATTGCATTTAGCCCACATTTGCAGTAGCTTCCTCTCTTTAATCACTTTGAACATGTTTCAAATTCCTTTCCAACGTGACTGAAATCAAAGTGGCACCTGTGAAGGCAGAAAGCCTGACTACCGATGCGAGGTGGAGATGTAAAACAGTCAGGTTTGATGGGGAGAAATTATGTCTTTCTTAATTCCTTTTACCCTATAATTACCAGGCGCAACCACGTGGGTTCACAGCGAAAATAGCTTGCCGCAGGGAGATGTTGTCTTTAGAATCCAGGTCTGAGTCCCCACGCGAGGCCCTCAGGAGAGGCTGCCAGGCAGCCCCCCGCCCCGGGCATCGGCACAGCGCCCACCCTGCCCACCGACAATCCAAGGCCGCCACGGCCCCCCAACCACCCAGGACCAATCCAGAGGCGCCCACTCTGCCCTGTCCCCTCCCCTCGGCAGCATTTGGCTTCTTCACAGTCTTCCCTGGCCTGACTTCCTGACTGGCCCCTCCCCAGCCTCCAACCTCGGCCTCCCTGGTGCCTCTCTCTCCTCCTCCCTTTGACCCCTGGGCACTGGCCTCCCTGAAGCCCTACCCGCATCTCTCTTGGCCTCTTCCTTCTCTCCTCTCGCTTTCCTTTCCCTGCCCCCCACCACCTCTCCTCTCTTCCTGTCATCTCTCCAATCCCATTCTTCCATCTAGCACGAGAGTCTCAAACCCACAGCCCATCTGTCATCTCTGGACTCCAGAACCCGAGTTTCGGGCGGCTGGCTTGGTGTTTCCCCTGGGATGCCCTGCTGGGTCCCGCCCCGCTCCCTCCTGATTCTCAGAGTTAGGACTCCACCAAGGAGGCTGAAGTCTCTAAAGAGTTCCCACCTTCTCCCTCTGCTCACGTCTGGATGCAACCTGACACCACCCATGCGGGAGCTATCACCACCGTGGAGTGGAGGAAACTGCGGGAGCTTTTGAGTCAGAGGCTCCCGGCCTTCAGGTCATGTGACATTGGTGTCCTTACTTACAAAATGGCAGGGAGAATTCTTCCCTCCCATCATGGTTTCTGAGAACTAAGCTACATTATATATGATTGTGGTTAACACGCCCTCCCACCCCCTCCTCTTCCTGCCCTACTTTTGACATCGTTGTCACAGAGTCTATAGCAATAATCTCAAAACCGGCTTCTCTGCCTCGACAGTCCTCTTCCCACCCATCGCCCAGGCCCTGCCATTCCTGGACCTGTCACTCCCCACTTAGTCCCCTTCAGTGGCTGCCCCAGGCTCACAGGTTAATGTCCCAAGCAGAAGCCACATGAACATGGTGGCGTGAGAAGAACGTTGACTGTGGAGCCATCCAGACTAATGATGTCTTCACGGTTCATCCATGTTGCAGCATGCGTCAGAATTTCATTCCTTTTTAAGCCCAAATACCACATTTTATGTCCCCACTCATTGACACATGGGTTGCTTCCACCTTTCGGCTCTTGTGAACAACGCTGCCATGAACTTGGGTGTGCGAAGCTCTGTTGGAGGCCCTGCTTTTGCTCCTTTGGGGGCTACACCCAGAAGTGGAATGGCTCCCCCAGTCTCATTCGCATCATGGCTAAAGGGTTACACATCTTCTCCCTTCACCTCCACCCCAAAGCGGCCGCCCTCATGTGATGCAAACCCTTCCTGAAACACGGTGTCTCTCACTTTGGCACCTTTGCACTGGTCTGTGGGTGACCTCCCTGCGCAGTTGGTAAGCGCTAAGGCAAGTGCTGAGTAAAGTTTTGCTGATTTGCACCTGGTCCAAGGTGTATGTCCTGCTGCTGGCCATTCTACTGGGGCCAGAGTCCTCTCTCAGCCTTAAATACCAAAGGAAACCAAGATTTGCACATTTTTCTTAATTACCTTGGACACTCGATCTCGTCCCTCATGCTTCCAGGTGCGGTTTTCCCCACTTAGCTGGAAATATTCTGTCATTTTGGGGCCCTTGGAGGTTTGCCAGGAAATCTCACCTGCTGATGAAGCACCTTTTGGTAGGGCCAGGCAGCCAGGGCAGGAAAGTAGGTCAGAAGCCTGTGGGGTGAAGCTGGCTCAACCCAGCGTGTTAGAATGAGCAGTGCCCTCCCAGAACAGCTGTGCAGACGGCAGAGATTGGGGTGGCCCCAATCCCCAGGGACACACACAGTCAAATGTGGCCACAGCCAAAGGAACTGGGAAGGGCGAGGCAGAGTGCAAGGCCCTGAGGTCTCCCTGAGCCCTGCTCTCGCTGACTTCTTGAGAAAAAAACCCATGCGAAGCTGAATCAGGGTCTTTCAGCACAATAAACTGGTACCCGACGTGGGCTGAAGAGGAAGGAAAAAGTCCCAGCTGCACAGGAAGGGGAAAGAACACCAGGCTGGGAGCAGAGAGCACTGGGGAGAATTCTTTTTATGGTGGCCCCAGCCATTCCTCCGTGCTCTGTCACAAGGTGGCTTCGGGAGGCAGAGTCCGTCTCCCATCCCCTTGCATCCGGCCTCGCCTGTAACTTGCACTGGCCAATAGAATTCAGTCCAAGTGATGCCGGGGCCTTCCGGGCCAGACCTTAAGAGGCCTTGCTGTTTCTGTTTTCACCTTCTTTTTCTGCCCTGAGACCACTGTGTAAGAAAACGGATCTCGAGAGGCCACGTGGAGGTGCACCGAGGAGCCCAGCCAACAGGCAGAACCAACTAGCACAGCCGGCTTGAGTGCCGGGCCATCTTGGAGCCTCCAGCCCTGCCGACCTTCCAGGGAACACAGTGAGCCCAGCAACACCAGGAGAGGAACAGCCAGCTGAGCCACGAATCATGGGAAATGCAAAGTCACTGTGGTTTTAAGCCACTAAGGTTTGGCAAGAGGTGGTTAATTACAAAGCAGTGGTTAACCGAAGCAGAGTTTATAAATCAGCTCCAACACTAACCCACAGCATGGACACTTCCCCTCTCTGGGCTTCCGTTTCCTTTGCAGTAAAATCAAGGGAGTGGGGGAGCAGAAAGCAACACAAAAATCACAGGCACAAGGGCTCATCAGCCAGCATCCCAGCTCTGTTACTTACTAGCTGTGTGACCTTAGATAAGTTACTTAACCTCTCTGAGCCTCAATTTTCTCATCTCTCCTATGAGAGCAATAATATCTGATTGGGTTCTGTGAGGATTCCTCAAAATAAAGTGCTCAGCCTATAGCGGCTGCTCAATAAATAGCAACGTCCTCAGGGAGGCAGGATTATCATTAGGCACATGGGCTCTAGAGGCCACGTTATCTGGGTTTGAATCCCTGTTGTGCTACTTTCTAGACGTGTGGTCTTAGGCAAGGGCCTTAGCGTCTGAGCCTCAGTTTCCTCACCTCTATAAGGGGGAGGATGATAATATTAGTACGTAGATCATAAAGTTGTTGTGAAAATTTAGGGAGTTCATATATGCAAAGTACTTAGAGCTGCATTTGGCGCATAGCAGGTGGCTCAGTAGGGATTACATGCACAGTTATTTTCAGTTTATAGAACTCATTCCAACACACCATCTACTGGACCCTCATCGGGTCAAGTACAGAGGTGAAGAGACGTGCCAGAGGGACTGGCAGGTCAGTCCTGCAGGGTCGCAGAGCTAACACACAACAGAGGAAGGACTCAAACTCAGGCCTGCGGGACTCCAAGCCCAGACACATCAGCATAATTCAACCACCATTTACAACGTTCTGGGCTCTGCAGCTGCCGAGAATGAACGAGACCTTTCCACGTCCTCAAGTCTTCCCGGGAAGGCGAACGCAGGCGAAATTGCAGTGCGATATGGGTTGCGCAGAGGGCGGGTGGAGCCATTAGCTCTGCAGAGGCGGGTCCTAGAAAGCACAGCGGAGGTTGCCCGAGCTGATCTTCGAGTATGAGCAGGCTCGGGCCACGCCCACGAGGAAGGCAGAGCGCGTGAGGCAGAAGGCGCAGCGCGTGCAGGAGGTCGGAGGAGGGCCCCGCAGCCTGCGTGCGGAGCCAAAGTGGGAAACTGAGTCTAAGTAGGAGGCTGGCGAGAGGATGGGATTTCTCTCCTGCCGTACATGAAATGCCATGCCGCCTCCCTAGGCATGGCGAGGAAGACCCCACCAGGGCCTCAGACACTCGCTGTTTTCTCTCTAACCAGCACCTGCTGGCAACGCCATAGGCTCCATCCCGCCCTTGCAGACACTCTTCCAACCTTCCTTGGAAAAGAGGAAAAAGGAGGAAACAAGTTGGTCTCTTTCTACTTCCTCCTACTCTGTGCCAGCCTGTGGCATCCCAGACCCTGACGTTGACGAAGCCCACCTCTTCCGCCTACTCCTGGGGCACTGATTGAACTAAATTAATGAGTTGGCAGTTGAACCCCAAATCCCACAATCTTGCAGGAATTGAAGGATGCTTGAAGGCCACTTGGTCTGATGTGGCTCCATGCAGTGGTGGGAGGTGGAGGTTGGGGGTGGCAGTGGCTCAGCCCCAGGTGAGAAGGACCCACGGGTCACCCAAGAGCACACTGCCACAGCGCCACCCACTCAGAGATGGGTTCTTGCCACACTTGCTGACACTGGGATGCAGGCCTCAGGGACGAGCTACCCCAGGGCTGCTGAGTGGACACTTCGCTGTTCCTTAAGTTCTTACCGAAGTGCCGAAATAAATCACACTTCTCGACAAGTATGCAGCCTATGGGAGAAATCCATCCTAGCTCTTGAATTCCCATTTCTAATGATCCTCTAGAAATTATTGAGAAAATCAAAACACTAGGTTTCTAAGTGCTCTTCAAGACTCACCACAGTTCAAACGGTTTCCATAAATCCAGGACGCAAAAGGTATTTTTCAGAGGTTTACTGTTCCCCAAATGCCACTAATGCCATATTGACTGACTTCAGGGGAGCTCTGGGAGTTTGGAAAAACCAGTCAAGCAAGCAAGATCTTTAACAGAAAAAAAGAAGTTGGTGAACTTGACAGTTTTGTTAAAGTTCACAGCATTTTCCTGTTTTGACAGCACTTTTGCAGGTCCCAACGCCTCCGGGTGTTGGATAACACCATCCTCTCCTTAGAGCGCTGGCCGCCACCTCCCCCTGCCAGTCCACACCCACGCCCCCATCAGAGCCATCTTTCTGAAACACAAATTGAACATTACTGCTCAAAACCGAGGCTTCTGGAGTGTTATTCTTGAAAGAGACTGGGACGGACCTCCAGCTCCTGCACAATCCCCCGCCCGCCTGGGCCAGAGGGGAGAAAATTCTAGTAATATGGATGGTCTGAGAATCATGATAGACACAGACTTGCATTCATTCATTCAACAAACATTTATTAAACATCTGCTGTATACCAGACCCTGAAGATTTAGTAGCAGAAAAAAAAAAAAAAAAAAAACCAGACAAAAATCTCTGGCTTCATGAGGTTTATAGTCTAGCGAGAAAGACAGATCAGATAAATACATAAGAGATATTGTACGTTAGACAGCGACACATCACACATCAATGTGCCCAGAGCAGGCAGCAAGCCACATCCCTCCTCTCTAACACCCCATCCACCCCGCTCTGCGGCAGCCCTCCTGGGAGTAGACAGGGTGTCCCTCCTGTCGTGGGCTCCAAGATGCCCTTGTTCACCAGTCTTAACCCAAGCTGGGGCTGCCCCATCTTCCCTGACTCCTTGCTGCCCTCTTCTCCCCAAGGTAAACACTTTCCCTCCCGGAAATGAACTTCTCACCTCTCTCTCTGTTCGAAGGCGACCTGCAACTTGACATCATAATCGAGTCCTGCAAAGAGAATGGGGGAAGTGCCAGCATGTTTCCTGACGCTGTGGCTGGCGACTGCCCCGTGGAGAGGTGGGAGGCGTAGGGCTTCCCAGCAGCGGAGTCTTAGTAATGGCCCAGGACGGTCCGGGCTGGGACGGAGAGAGGCTGAGCACACGCAGGCCCCTAGAACCCAGGCGGCCACATTTCGGCCCCATGCGGGCTGGCCCAGAGAGGCCGTCCAGCTGGCCGTTATATAGCAGAACTGATATCCAAGGGCAGGTCTTCCGGGAAGCATTAGTGTGGGGCTTAAGAACTTGGGCCTCAGAGGCAGAGGAACCCGAGTCTAAGACTTCATCTTGCCTTGCGCTGGCGGTGTGACCGTGCACATGCTGTTCAGTTCCAAGCTTCATTGTTCCCACCTGGAGAATGGGACGCAGATCGTGTCTGCGTCCCAGGGACGCTGTGAGTTGCTCCCATTAACTGCATTGGGCACGTGGTGGGCACTCAGTGACGTCAGTTCTTGTCACTGTTACGCTGGCACCAGAGCCTCCTGCTACACCACGGCAACACAGACTTTCACGTGGGCACCATGTAATCATTCAGTGTCTGTGTCTTCCTCTGTGTCCCCCTTTGTCACTCTGTCACTGTCCCCTCTCCCTCCCTGTCTCTCTCTCCTGTGTCAGTCTGCATCTCCGTGTGTTTTCTCTTTCAATCTCTGTGTTGGGGGTTCTCTCTCTCTCTCTCTCTCTCTCTGTCTCTGTGTCTCTGTCTGTGTGTGTGTGTGTCTTTGCAAATGTGTTTCCCTCTGTGCATTTGTGGGTGCGTCCATCTGTGACTGTCACCCTGTGTGTGTGGGCATCTATTTCTAAATCTCTTTGTCACTTTAGCTTTGTTTCTGTGTCTTTGCCTGGCTGCCTTTCTCCTTATGTCTCTGTCAGTCTCTGTCCCTCTCTGTCTCCATCTCCCACACTCTCCGTGTGTCTCGGTGTCTGTCTGTCTCTCGCTGGTTCTTCTCCTCAAAACCAGAAGCGACTCAGCAGACTCTCCCGGCTCGTTACAGGGGAAACATTGAACGATCCTTCTTTGCTCACACGAGCCGACAGCTGGAGCAAACAATGGGAAACTCAGAATTAATTGGGTGCTGATTATTTGCCAGGAGAAAAAAAAAATGGTGAGATATATATGAAACAAAAGACAACCTAGCAACAGTGAAAACCTCCACGTAGCAACAAAAGCAATCCTAATGAAGCATGACAATGCCAGCGCGGAGGCGACAGCCGGCCACCGTATGCTGCGAGGAAGGAAAACAAATGTTAGTGTTGCCCAGGAACCCAGCGAGGCCATTCCGGGGCACTCTGGATCCTCAGAGATTCCAGCCTGTGCCCCACACGTGGTCCCCCTGTTCACTCAGTCCCCATTAAGACATCTCACAAGCACCGGCCTTGGTGCTCGGGAGGTGAACGTGACCCAGACAGGGTCCCCAGCTCAAAGAGGAGGAGAGAGCAAAGAGACAGATAGCCATGACATGCAACAGAGCTGCAGCACTGGCCCCTGCAAGGCCAGCCCACACAGGGCGAGGGGGTTTCAAAGCGGGTCACGCTGGGGCACAGCCTGGAAAGAGAATGGGAGTGTGCCGGGGGAAGAAGGAAGGACAAGCATAGCATGCAGGAGGAACAGCAAGTGCGAAGGCACAGAGAGGTGAGGCGCACAGTGGGTCCAGAGGACATTGAGAAACCAGGGCTGGGTGGCTCCTCAGAAGGATAAACGCAGCATCCGCATATGACCCCACGGTTCCCCTCCTTGGCGTACACCTAAGGAATGGAAAACGGAGACTCAAACAAGTCCTGTGTGTGACGCCCATTGCCTGCCCCGTTCACAGCAGCCAAAGGGTGGAAGCAACACAAGTGTCCGTCCACGAACGAATAGAAAAGCAAAATGTGCCACATCCACACAATGGAGCGTGATTCGGCCGTAAAAAGGAACGAGGCACCGATACATGCCACAGCATGGGCGAGCCCCAAAACACCATGTCAGATGAAAAAGGCCAGGCACAGCAGGTCACCTAGTGTACGATTCCACGTACATGGAATTCCAGAATAGGTAAATCCACACAGACAGAGAACATGCTAGTGGTTGCCAGGGACTGGGGAGAGAGAAGAATGGGGAGGGATGGGATTTCCTTTTGGGATGGTGAAAACATCTTGGAATTAGATGGAGGTGATGATCGTACAACCTTGCGAATGCAGTAGGTGACACTGAATTCTACGCTTTAAAATGGTACACAGTTAATATCATGTTATACTATTTTTATTCCAACAAAATGCAATAAAATAAAAGTGGAGGGACCATAGCTGAGGTTTAGCACATGGGTGGGAGGTGGGGCAGGGCCCAGTCGCCAAGGGCCTTAAATGCTGTTGCCTCTGCCTTCCTGGGGATAAGGGGCTCCTGGAACATTCACCTGGAGGAGCGGCGTCATCTCTCACACGTGCTTCAGGAATGTCTCCTAGGCTTGCAAACAGGAAGGATGGTCGGAAGCAGTTCAGAGGAGGCAGCAAGACCCAGCAGGACGCTGAGGCCAGACGGGAGCATTCTAAGGGACGGTAGAAGAGGCAGGCAGAGACCAGGCGCACTTGAAGAATGGGCTCCGACCGTTCCACAGGAATGTGGGCCTGGACACTCAAGACGCATCAAGAAGGCAAGGTCCCTGCTTCAGGGAGGCCTTGGCAGGCTGTTTGCTGGGCCTCCCCAAAACCCTGCTTCTGGGTTCCTGGGGAGGGGAGATCAGGGGCCTGAGGCCTGAGTCCTTTCTGTCCGTAGCCGGGCTGCTCTGGGAAGAGCCAGGTGCAGCAGCAGGGTGTGTCCCATCATTAGCAGCCACTCCAGGAGAAGTGTCCATCCCCCAGATTTCTGCTCCCTCTGGGGCCGGCTTCCAGGTCTATGCTTTAAAGATTTGTTTTAATTAGATTCGTCTCAGTCAGAGGCATCGAATATTATCTCCGTTTCGGCTACCTCCTTTCCTTTGCTTCTTTCCTGTTGACTTTCAGAAACTCTGCCAGCCACATTTGGGCTTTGATTATTTTTTCATAAAAGAAAAAGCAAAGTAAGTTTTCCGAAGCAAGGAGCCTGCACCTCTGGAGAGTAGAATGGGGGTGCAGGGTGGGCCCTGGGCTGACTCATCTGGTGTTTTCGGACACCACCCTCTGCCTCCCCCAAAGGGGCCCTAATCCATGCACGTCCCCGGCTTTGGCCAGGACTGGCACTGCTGGAGGTGGCTGGCACAGAGCAGGCCAAATGTGAGGATGGCAGGGACTAGAAACCAGCCAGATCCGCCACCACACACCAGGCAGCTGAATGGGCACCAGACAAAGGCACAGGCAGGGAGCAGGAGCCAGGGACAGGCTGGCTGCGGCCAGAGGAAGCAGAGCACGGCACTGGAGTGTGACAGAGGGGATCCCAGGGCTTCGAGCCACACTGATCATTGCCAAAATAAGCCCCGTCTACCCACCCGCCCACCAGCACATGCCCCGTCCACCCGCCATCACCTTCATCATTCCGGTGCCCAGCCAGCCACTCAGCTCTCCTCCCGCCCGGTCGCTTCCACGCATCCATCCAAATTACCATTTACCAAGAGCCCGCTCTGTGCTGGCAACAGGTCCCTAGCCCAGCAGGAGACATTGTTGGGAGATCGAAATACACATAGCCTAGGTCAGGACCATGTGACAAGGGGCTTCCAGGTGCCCAGAGAGCTAAAACATGCACAACACGTGACATCAGAAAAAACATAGAAGACTTAGTGTCTTAGAGAAAGTACAGTCAGATTTCAGACTCCTGACATGGGGCCACAGCCACGGGAAGCACAACACGGCAGAAGATCCCGACGGGAGTCCTCACGCAAGGTCCCAACTGCCCTGACCTCGCATCCGAGAACAGGGGACAGAAGCTGTCAAAGCCCTCCTCGTTGGGCCCAGGATTGGTCCTGAAGCCTTCGCAGCTGCTGAGGTGGTGGAGGCTGGAGCCCCAGCTCAGAGGCTGTGGGACTTCAGGACAGGCAGGACTTAGGATGTGGGACACCCTCCACCTTAACAGTGGCCAGTGCTGTGGCTTCATCCTCCGGCAGTGTCATGATGCCAGCCAGGGCACAACCCTGGGTTCGGAAGCCACTCGTACATTGCTGTGGGCCTTCGTACTAACAGTGGAGTATGGCCAACAGAAAGCTGTGCCCGGTGTCGTGCTTGCCCAGCTTGGGGGTCTAGCCTCCATTTGCTTAAGATTCCATAAGTCAAAAACTGAGGAGGCCCTACAGAGGCCTTTTCTGAATTAAATTTGTTACTGACTTCAGTTTCCAGATGGAAAAGTCCTTCCAGAAGTGAGGAAAGTCTCCGAAGGACAGTCCCCAAGTTCCTAAGCGTGCTCCAAGTTAGGTTCAGTGTCACAGCAACTTGGTAGAGGACGGCCCAGTGGGGTGGCAGAGTCACCATAGAAAACGGGAGCTTGTATTGGATATGCCGCTTGGCCAAAGCTATTTAGTTAGTCAGTGACCCAGCCAGGTTCAGACTTAGGTCTCCTGACTCCAGTGCCGCTGTTCTGACCTTTGCGTCCTGCCGCCTCCTAGGACAGATGTGAGCAGAGAGACAACACATGACTCCAGTTGCCAGCAGGGAGCGCAAGGGAGCAGGGCCAGGATGGGACGGAGGCCGAACCTCCCTGAGGAGCAAGATGACCCCACTGTACAATGTAGGGTCAGGGCTGGGAGCCAGCTAGTTTGGGGCACCCCCTGCCTCAGGCTTAAACAAGCCATTGGCCTCCATCTGGAAGGTTCTCTGAGTGATGTACTCAATATACTAACTAGAGATTTATCTATTAGAGGTGGACTAATAAATCTATCCTTCCTACCATCTCAAAAATATCTGAAGCCCCTTCTCTGTCCCCATATTCTCAAAACTAGGTACAAGGTAGGCATCTAATACTCATCTGTGAATGTCACCCACTGCATGGCCTTTAAATCCAGGGTCCAACTGAACACTTTGGCAGCTCCACCCCTACTCTCTCCTTGCTTAGCAACTGCAGCAAAAAATAGAGCTCCCCTTCTCCAACAGTTCCAACGGGACCGAGACTCACGGAGCCTGCTTGGATGACCTGCCCATTTCTAACTGAGCCTTTGCGGCCGTCGGGGAGCAGCACACTGGGATTGGCAGGGCCGAGCCCCAAGACCATCCCTGAAAGTGGGAGCAGATGTCTCCCCAACCACTGTGCTGGGAAGACAAAGTAAGGAGCTGTGGGCAGAAGAAAGGGGAGAGGACGGGGGTATGGGCTGCAGGGTCCTGACCAAGGACCAAGAACCTGGTAGGGCTTAAGCCTCTGCCATCCTGGAGTCCCCTGAGCTATCCCCCCATGACATCCAACATTCCCATAAGTGAGATCAGATGCAGCTGCAGGGTCACCCAGGAGGGACAAGGTGGAGAGAAAAGAGCTCCCAGACCCCTGGTGCCTCCTCTTTCAACAAAGCCTGAGGACCCACACGAGCCACCAAGCTCACTCCCTACCAGCCACTGCCACCCTTATCGCTGATGGTCCAGGGGAAACAGTCCTCCCCTTCCCAAAGAGAAGGGGGTGCTGCGATTCGGGAAGTCTCAGGAAAGCAGTAGGAAAATGTCACGGTGGAATAAACTATGGAGATTAAAAGGATGCCTAAATCTTTGGAGGTTGGACCTGCATGGCAGCCTCTCGGTTTTCTCTTTAATCATCAGTCTCTAATTCTGGGACATAAAATTACAAGCTCATTGATAATGATCAGTGACTTACCAGAGAAAGCCCAGCCCTAATTAAGAGCAGAAGCTGACACTGCTTTTCAACTTCCACCAAAGTCCAGCGAGGAAATTACCTGGTTCTGCCGAGCAAATAACACCAGCAGGCTGGCAGGGGACCTGGGTTACCTGATGAATGCATGCTCGGCCAAATTAATATGCAGAGAGAGTCGTTTCGAGTGTTAGCAGTTTGCTGGTAATTGGGGCATTGATGGACATGGGGAAAGCGGCCGAGCGGGTGCACAAACACAGCCGCACTGTCTGCTCTCAACATGAGAGAGATTTGCAGACAAGAGCTGTAGACAGCTCTCTAGACAGCTCTCCCAGTAGCTGCCTAGCGGTGGGGGGTTAAGGGCCAGCGTGTGCCAGAGTCTCAATCTTTGATGAGTCAAAGGTCAGAGCTCAGGGTGTGATCAGGGTTAGAGATCATTGTGTGGCCAGTGAGGGGTGAGTGTATGTCCAGGATCGGGAACAGAGCTGTTCTGGGCCTGGGAGGGACCCAGGCTCAGTGTCTTCCTCCCATCTTATCTGCTGTACCTCCCGACCTTTCTTCTCATGCCCTGCAGCAGAGTCTCGTATGTTTCTCACCTCCTGCTGCAACTTCTTTCCTCCCACTCCAAACATAGGAGGGGTTTGACATTGACCTCCCAGTCTTTGGCTATAAGGGACCTCTTAAGGCACTTTGAGGTACAAGCTCAGACGATTTGAGAGCCGTGGCATCCCCAGGGCATGTTATGACTCTCCTGGAGTCACTACCAGGGAATGGCAGGGGGCACGCTGTGTATCTCCCACTGGGGATGTCCCCTCCCCTGGCCCTGTAGCCCTGAGCACTGGCTCCCAACAGAGCTCTCCGTTCCCAGTGCTCCTTGTCAAGGCACTGATAAAGGCAGCAGAGCAGCCATTTGATCATGTCAGTGATTCAGCTCAGCCTACACGATGGACTCTTCCAGTGCCATCCCCATGGTGGCCTTCTCAGGACAGCTCCAGGGATTCTTTCCAGGAAGCAGGCCCTGGTGCTTCAAACCAGACAAGATGCTAGTGAAGGAGTTGAAGCTTCACTCAGCACTGTCAACCCACATTTTCTGGTGAGTCTGCCTTGGGGTGTGCACCCTGGAAGTGAGCAGGGTACCACTTGCATCTTGTACTCCAGTGGGATAACCAATCATCCTGGTTTGCCTGGGACTGGGGGGTTTCCTGGGACATGGACTTTCCATGCTAAAACTAGGACAGTCCCAGGGAAACTAGGATGGTTGGACACTCTAGATTCCCAGGAACATTGGCTCATCCTGTCCCTGGGAATCACAGCTATCCTGAGCCTCCTAACCCTAAGCTGCAGACCGGGAAGATGGAGAGACCAGCCAGGCAGAATGTCAGACTTGGGGAGGGGAAGAACAGAGGTGCAAGAATCAAGGGTTGCTAAATTATCAGGTGGGCTTGGAGGTGGATCTTGTATCTGGACCCAGGTATTTATATAAGAGTCTTTCTGGCTTGACTGTCATCTGAAAATATGATTGACCTTAGCAATACCAACTCAGCAATAATTCTGATAGCTTGGCCTCTTTACTGGAAACCGGTATTCTCTTCTGCGATGGTTAATGTTAGGTGTCAACTTGACTGGATCAGGGATACCTAGATAGCTAGTAAAGCATTATTTCTGGTGCGTCTGTGAGGGTGTTTCCAGAGGAGGTTGGCGTGTGAATCGGTGAACTGGATGGGGAAGATCCTCAATCGACTAGAAGATCGAGGTAGAGGAAAAGCGAATTTGCTTTCTCTTCCGGAGCTGCAACGCCCACATTCTCCTGCCCTGGCACATCAGCGCTCCAGGTTCCCCAGCCTTTCAGCTCTCAGACTTGCACCAGCACCACCCCCGCCCCCCGGTCCTCAGGCCTTCAGCCTCTCTTATTTTGACACCTTCAGACTTGGACTGAGCCATGCTACCGACTTCCCTGGTCCTCCAGCTTGCAGACGGCCAGCCTATCGTGGGACTTCTCAGCTTCCGCTATCATGTGATATATCCTGTTAGTTCTGTCTCTCCGGAGAAGCATGACTAAGACATCTTCTTAATAAAAACAGTAAACAACAATGTTATTATTTTAATAGCGGTTAAAATGTATTGAAATCTTACTACTTGCCAAGAACATGATAAGTATTTTGCATGTGATATTGCTTTTAACCCTCACAACCCAAGGAAAAAAGTATTATTACTATCCCCATTTTACAGATAAGAAAGTAAAGACTTAGAGAAGTTAAGTAATTTGCTAAAGCCACATAGAAAGGAGGCGTGTAAATAACTTGAGAGCTCATGAGCCTAACCAGATGGTCCTACTAGGACAATGCATTGTAGGGGAGATGTCCCAGTTTCAGCCTAGAATTCTGTCATATCTCACCCAGTCTGAAGGTCTTGTGCATCCATTTATATAAGGAATGGAGGAGCGTCCTGCAAAATAACTCACTCCGACAAAAGAGCCACATGCTTAATTCCAAGACTGACAGCCAGGGTTTAGAAGGAGTGATTCTGAGTATGGGTCATGTCACTCAATGACTCCTCCTCTCAGACCCAAAGAATCACCCTTGCAACCTAAGGAGAGAAAGATGCAACTGAAGAGTAAGCAAGCACTAGAAGAACCTCCAAATAGCCATTTCTGGGGTACACTGAGAGCCGAGGACATCCCAGCAAGGTACCCACAGCCTTGGCAGCAAGAGGAGGAAGGACCGCATCCTCAGCGCCAGCTGCAGCACCAGACACCATGAGCATGCGTAGCGTTCCTTCCTCCTCTGGGCGGACAGGCCAGGGACATCACCACAGCGGGCAGAGCGGGAGGGAGAGGAACGTGGCTCCACAGGGTCCCCGAGAGGACTCATCGCAGAGCCCCTGCCAGACACCACCTGAGCACGCCCAGTTCTCTGGGAGGAACTGAGCCAGGGTTGCTGGGGTTCCCGCACCGTGAATGGGAAGTAACGCTTCTAAGGACTCCATTTTTATTTTCTGCCCCCAAAGACCCAGGAAGCATGTTGCATTTATATTGCTTTCTTGCTTGAAAACACACACGCAGTCTTAGCTGAGACTGCCATGACAAGATACCATAGACTGGGGGGAGCTGAAACGACCAACATCTATTTCTCACAGTTCCAGAGGCTGGGAAGTCCAAGATCAAGGTGTCAGCAGGTTTGGTTTCTAGTGATGGCTCTTCTCCTGGCTTGCAGGTGGCTGTCTTCTCACCGTGTCCTCGCATGGCAGGGGAGAGAGCTCTGGTGTCTCCTCTTCTTACAATGACACCAGTCCTGGTGGATTAGAACCCCACCCTTATGACCTCATTTGACCTTATCACCTCCTCACAGGTTCTGTCCCCAAACATGGTCACCCCGGGGGCTAAAGTCTGACATATGGATTTACAGGGGTGCGAGGGGAGACACGAACATTCAGTCCACAAAACACACACACATACACACGCATAGACACATACCCCTCTCCCATCAAACCCTAAGAACAAGGCCACACAGGTATTACTGTCCCTGCTTTGAATATGAAGTAACAGGCTCAGAGAGGTTAAGTAACTTCCCAAGGCCATTAATAATTACACCTTAATCTTTTAAAAATGTTTTTCTTGTTATTTCTAAATAATCATGTTTGTAACGGAGCCCATGAGCACCCTGCCTCCGTCTTCTCAGTTCGTGCCATTCCAGTACGCGATGGCTGTGTCCTGCTGCAAGCCATGATGGGTGGGAGCTGGAGGATAAGCACTGCGGCTTCCTTGCACCTCTGATGCATAAGTTTTAAAACAAGTTCCATACAGTTGCCCAGAGCTCCCCGCAGGACGAGCTGCCATTGCCCATGTGGAAACTGGAAATTAATGCTTAGGCAAGGTAGATAGTCTCTGACTGCATGAAGTTTACAGTCTAGAAGAAATAAAAAGTCTTCTGTATCTTACCAAGTAGAAATAGCCATTGTTACTTTTCTGCAGATATATATATACATAATTTCAATCTTGCAATTACATACACATATATACTTACTAAATCTGTATCATGCCAAATAGTTTTGAATCCAGTTTTTTGTTCTCATCTCAAGTATTTTTCCATGTCTCTAATTAGTCTTTACAAATATGAGTTTTTAAAAATATTTCCTCACATGTACACCATTTAGTTAACCATTCCCCAATTGTTCTCAGTGTTCCATGATTATAGATAACAACGTGATAAACTTTAAACAGGTTCCAGACAAGCTGCGATATAATCATATCAGCATTTTAGGAGAATCGCCTTGGGTCTCCGTGGAGGCAGATTGGAGGAGGCTGGGGGCAGGGGGCAGGGAGACCAGCTGGAGACGATCGCAATATTCCAGGTCAGAGATGGTGACACCTAAGGCAGGGTATTGGCGGTGGAAGTGAAGGCTGCGGAAGACTGGGTACCCGAGCAGCCTCTGCGCCTCC
Source organism: Indri indri (assembly GCA_004363605.1). Taxonomy (NCBI): domain Eukaryota; kingdom Metazoa; phylum Chordata; class Mammalia; order Primates; family Indriidae; genus Indri; species Indri indri. Next base: position 51,586 of record RJWJ010002683.1, read on the forward strand.
ACTTACAATCGCCTGTAAGCAACTTAGGGCTGGGTGTTCTTTCAACACCACCTTATTAGCTTGACTTCCCTACTTAACTGTCAGTCCCTCCAAGGGAAAGCCTGTCTGTCTTGTCTCTGTAAGATCTAGTACAGGTCTAGACGCATAAGCCTGGGATGAAAGGCCCTTCTTCCTTTGGTAGAAATAACTCTTATGCTTCTTCAACAAGCTTTAGGACACAGCAGTGACTGGAAGTCCGCCAATGTGGTACTTACAGTGCTAGGACTCCTCCAAGGGACCCTCATAAGGTGGTGGGCAGAGCTGCTCATCTGAGCAGGAAAGGACTTTCTCTTTCATTGGACACAAGATATGTCAATCACCTCTGCCCTGCCAATGAGCCATGGTCTGGAGGATGCCCTGGGAGTCAGCAGCAGGGATGTGGAGAGACATGCTCCAGGAGCTGCTATCGTCAAAGTGACTCCGGGATGGTGACAATGGGCAAGAGCAGGGTTTCCAGAGCCTTCCTTCAAGGAGTCAGGGAGGGCAAGGGAGGCAACTGTGAGCTCAGAAAAAGTATATAAAATCCAAACTGAGAAGAGATTTCTTCCCCCAGGAAGGCCAGGCGCTAAAGGGATTTTTGTCAAGAGCGTAAAGCAGCAGTGACGTGGACATTCAGTGAGACCCAGAGCAACCCGAGGCGCCACTTGTTTCCTGAGCACCAACTGTGTGCCAGGCCCTGCGCTGGGTGCTGGGACACGATGGTGAACAACTGAGGCATGACCCCGCCCTCGTGGGGTCTCCAAGCCACACAAGAGGTTAACGTGCACCAAGAAGACGGGGCGGCAGGCAGCTCCCTGCCACTGATCTCACTTCGCTCTCTCGCAGCCACCATGAAACAGCACCATGAGGGCTCCCATTGTACAGGTGCACAACTTGAGACTCAGAGAGGTTAAGTTAACCAGCCAAAGACCAAAGTTGGTAAGCGATAGGGCCAGGATTTGAACCAAGATATAGCAAACTCCAGCCTTCTCCCCTGCCTTCTATCAGAACAATAGTTCTCAACTAGAGGCCATGTTTTTCCCCAGGGTATGTTTGGCAACATCTGGAGACACTCTTGGTTGTCACAACTGGGGAAGGCGAGAGCTCCTGCTTATCTAGTGGGTGGAGGCCAGGGATGCTGCCAAACATCCTGCCATGTACAGGACAGCCCCTCTCAACAACGAATTATCAGGCCTGAGATGTCAATAGTGCCGAGGCTAACAAACTCTGGACTACAATGTGTGCCGTAGACGCCCATAGGCTGGGGTTTGATTCCCCCAACGACACTCAGGTCTGTCTGAATGCACAGCCAGTTATCTGACAGGCTACTGGATATGGCAGGGCTGGGAGAAGCCAGCTCCAGGCCCCAGGTGTGGGTGGCCCTGGCAGCCAGAGCATGGCCCCAGACAGACACAGAGAGGGCAGGGATGGGACGAACGCCCAAGATGCCCGATAAGTGATGCCAGCAGGAGAACAGGAGGCGAGGGGGGGACGGCTCCCAGGGTAGCTGCGCTTCCTCACGGCCTCCCCCAGGATGTTTGTCCTCAGCAACACAATCATCAGCTCCTCGAAGGATACAAAACACAAACAGTGCTTGGAGCTGCCGCTCTCCCCGGACAACACTGAACTAATATTTGTTTTAGCAAATGGCTGAGCTGTTCATCTTCTCCAGCAACGGGGATTTGTTTTCCTTTCAAAAATTCACTGGGATTCTAAGTCTGAAAAGCCGACATCCCGTGGGCCGGAGTCTCCTTTAAGGCTCAATGCACAGGAAAGCACGCTCTGCGATGAAGCGGCAGGAGCAGAGGGAAGTGGAGGCAGAAGTAGCTGTCGTCCTACTATGTGCTGGGTTTATATGTATTGCCTCATTCATGAGAGCCCTGAGAGAAAGGGATTGATTTTTTTTTTTTTTTTTTTTTTTGGTCGGCGGGGAGTCCCAATTTTCAGAGAAAACAACTTAAACTCAGAGAGGTAAGGTAACTTGTTCAAGGTCACATGGCTTGTGAGGGATTTAAACACCATGTGTGTCTGATTCCAAAGCTCCCCACATGTGCAGGTCCGTGCTGCACCCTCAGTGGGTCTGTCAGCAGAGCAGAAGCCTTGTGCGCTTCTTCTATGGGACAGAGAAGCATCAACTCAGGGAGCAGGGAGAGGAGAGGTCAGCAGAGAGGTCTACGGACCCTGATCCTGCCAGGAGTCATTATGTTGCAAGTCAAAAAACCCAACTCAAAGTGACCTAAACAATATGAGGATTTACAAGCACATGAACTTGGAAGTTCCTGCAGCAAGGCAGACTTCATGGTCGCTTGGATTCCTTGGCTCAACAATAATATTGCGGACATGGTGCTTTCTGTTTCTCCCCTCTGCCTTCTTTGGCATCAGCTTTCCTCATGGTGGCAAATGGCTGCAGCAGCTCCAGGTATCCCTTCTTTATCCCCCCATCTGGAGAGAGGAAGGCCAGCCTTCAGTAGATCTCTTGGGCCAGTGAGGAACCTTCTTCCTTGGCATAACCCCCTCCTCACATTCAGTAGCCCAATTTGGGTCACATGTCCATTTCTGAACCAATCTCTTCAGCCAGGAGAAGCCCTGGCACTGACTGGCTTAAGTCTGGGTTAACTGAAGGAGACATTGTAACAGGGGGCATAAGATTAGGAGGCTGATTGGGCAAGAAGAAATCAAAATCAACTCTTAGAATTGGGGGTGGGGTCAATAACTAGAAAACGTCATGGCCACTCCATGTAGCTATTCCACCCGTGAGCAGGGGATGGGAGCAATGTTGGAGAAGGAGCCACCTGGTCTATCACAAGCACCAAGCAAACCAGTTTCTGTTTGAAGTCAGGACGGGGTGGGTGGACCAGGCAGTCAGCCAGTATATGTAAAAATAATGATTATAATGGATTATAATCTGTAGAATAAAATAAGTATGTATAAGCCAATACTGATATAATAAAAATATGAATAAATAAATAAGTAGGAAAGAAGAGAAAGTTCTTCCTCACAATGGAATCCAACTAACAAAAATAGAAGGAATGATGGAAATAGAAAATCACCACTTGGCAAGCACCACAGTAATAATTGTTTCAATAAATGAATCACCATCCATGGATGCTAAAATTAGTGGGGAAAAAATATGAGAAGCAAGATATTTATATAATCTCAAAATATCAAGGGAAACATTGTAACTTTACAGCACAGAAATCTGGTAGACACATCTAACCAAGCGATCACAGTTAACATAAGCCACAGAGCCCCTCAACATCATGTTCCTCCTGATAGCAAGCACTGAGAAGGGTATCATACCACTTCTGTGGTCTTCTTGCTAAAAATGCACAGCCTGAATTAATCATGAGGCAACATCAGACAAACCCAAGTCAAGGGACATTCTGCAAAGGTACTCTTCAATAGTGTCAAGGCCATAAAAAATGAAAAAAGTTTCCTGATTAAAGGAAACTAAAGAGATGTAACAACTAAACTCAATGCAGGATTCTGAATTGGATCCTGAACCACAGCAAAGACATTAATGGGACAATTGGAAAAAAACTTGCATAAATTCTACAGATTACATAACACTGTATCAATGTTCATTGCCTCATTTTGTAATTGCACTGTGGTTGTAGACAATGTTAACATTTCGGGAATGTGGGTGAAGGGTTCGTGGGAATATTTTGTACTGCTTTTGCAGTTTTTTGTAAGTCTGGAATGGTTCTAAAATAAAAAGGATTTAAAAGTGTAAAAAGAAACTTCTCCCCAAAATATCAGAAATGTCTAATCTTCAAATTATAAAATGTTGCAATTGAGTACTTCTCCGTCACTCCCAAATCTCTAACAAAGTGCTGGGCTACCCTATTTCTTGTGCTAGTGGTCCTTTGGGGGAACCAAGTTTGTTGTGACAAATCAGCATGAGAGTGAGACGAAAGGTCAGGACCAGGACAAATGTAAGATCTCCAAAAATCCCCAGAGATCTGGGGGCATGACATTGGATTCCCCACCAAATGGGGGATGGGGACTGAGCCCCCTTTTTTGACTACTAAAGGACAGGGTGGCCCCATAGAAATGTAGAAGTTGGGTAGACTCAGATGAAGAACACTTGGTGACATAAAGAATTGGTAGGGCTTTAGGAGCAGTTGGCATTGTATGTAGGTGAGGAAAACTTGGTATGGCGGTCCCCATCACCCACGACCAGATGATGGAGCAGTGCTTATTTAGACAGAACTGCCAATTATACAGAGAAGAAGAAATGAATTCAGTTTCATAGAAAGATTCAGTTTATTGAACCCCTCCTATGAGTCATTCCCTAAAAAGTAAAGAGAAATAGGAAACTGTCAGGAAACAGTGTCATTAAACCAGAGGGAGAAGCCACGTGTCCCAGGATTCAACAGAGGGAGGAGTTTGTGCATTGGGTACGAGGGGAGCAGGAAGGGGAAAGCAACCAGGGAGGACTGCAGGGAGGAAGGAGCATTTGTTCTAGGCCTTGAAGTAAAAGATTCTGACAGATAGAAGGAAATAGTAAGGTGGTCACTTCAGGCTCAAGAGGCAGAAAACACACATACATCTGAAAAATAGTCTCTCTCTCCTCCCCGACCCCATCCAGGTGTCTTCCATCCCATAAGACACGAGGCATCCCAGGAGGCTCTGACACAAAGCGCGGTGAGCCAAGACTCCCACCACATCAGATCAGGACTCTCTTGCTTCTCTCCAGATGATCCACTGCGGCAGCCAGGAGATAATCCCAAACCCACAGATGTCCCTCTCAGAGCCGGTGCCCGCAGGAACAAAGGAAGCTTGCCCTTCTGCAGCTTCTGAGCAGCTCAGGTTCAAGTCTCAAGTGTGGCAGCTCCTCAGCGAGTGCAGGTCCCGCCCTGGGGAGCCAGGACAGAGCCTGGAGGGGAGGCTGAGAAGGGGGAGGGATGCTCAGGAATTTAGACAAAACCACTAGTGTGGCTGGGGGGTCCCTATAGGATCAGGCGAAAGTCCCAGGGCCAAGGGCCTGAGGCGCTGACTCTTCACCCAGTCAGATGTCGCCGAGAGCCCCCATCCTCAGCTCCTAAGGACCAAGGGCTGAACCACAACCTCCTCTCAGCCTTCTAGTCGGGAAGTCCGCGAAAGAGAGAAAAGGACAGAGACAAAGACAGAGCGGGGGAGGGGCGGGGGTAGATTGTGTGTGTGTGTGTGTGTGTGTGTGTGTGTGTGTGTGTGTGGCGGGGACAGGGAGGAGACAGGGAAAACAAGAGTGGTATGGGCAGAGCGGAGGAGGCGGCAGCACAGGCAGAGACCCTCACCTGTGGGGACAAAGACAGGCCAGGGGTAGGGACTGAGACAGAGGAGAAGGGGCCAGACAGCAGCAGCAGGGCAGAAACAGCTGGAGGCAGAAGTGGAGAAAAAGACAAAAACCTGAGAATGAAATGAAGTTTTGGGGGCGGGGGGAGATACTTTTTGGAAGCGAGGTGAGGTTAGACCAGACAGTCTGTAAATCTCTGTCTGCAACTTAAAAGAAGAAGACAAAGGGGAGAAAAAAAAGAAAGAAAGCAATGGTTACAGAATCCGATCAAGGGAAAAGAGGAGGGGGAAGCTGAGAGGCAGAGGGAGGAGCTGGGAGACTGGGAAGTGAGCAGGAGAGAGACCCTCAGCGCTAACTCCAGAGAGAAAGGCGGAGCCAGTGCAAGGAGGAGGCGAGAGCCCCCAGTGACTCGCCTGCAGCCTCCAGGGACTCCTTGGTCTGTAGTCAGCACTGCCCAGCAGCCGGGAAAGTCAGGCACTGCCTCCTAGGAGTTTGGGTCCCAGGTCCTCGCATCGCAGGTGCGGCGACGGGGCTTGCGGTCCAGGCAGCTGGATCCAGGGATCTGGCCACTGTGGAGGGGACCCTGCCTGCTCTTGCAGGGGCAGTGGGACATCGTGGCTGGCTTCATTCCCTGGCTTCCTTCTGCAACTTTTCCCCCACACAGTTCTGTCTAGCACTTATTATTTTTAAATGAAAATGTATCAAAATTAATTTTATTTTGAGAATTATCTGAGAATTTCACAGTCCCTCTTGGGAACATCAGTGGTATCCCGGGAGAGCTGCTAAGAGAATTAGTAATCCTGGGGCAGACGCGTGCCATCTGCCAGCTTCCGAGCAGCCACCACTGCCCACAGTCAATGGCGTAGGCCCGTGGGAGGGCACAGGGGGCTCTGAGTGATGACACGCATCCACCCAGAGGCGGGAGCCAAGATGGGACTGGCCCGAGTCTGCACTCAGTCTGTGACTGTAGCAGCTTCATCTGTGGCCAGGGTCATAGGTCAGGTAGAGTCCACTCTCTGAGGTCAAGTCATGAGGTCACAGGGATTCCTAGAAGAGTCCCCTCCTGGCCCAGCCTTCGTAGACATCCCATCGTTCCATGTAGCTGAGGTCCCATCAGGCTGGTGCCCAAGGCTGCCCCGGTTCAGCTTCACACCAGCACCCCTGCCTGCTGCCCTGGACCCCCTAGACAGCTCCTTCTCCGTTGGTCCCTGCCCCTCCTCCTGCTACCAGCCTTCCAAAAATTCTGTGGTTTTACAAAATCCACTTTGCCACAGTGGAGCAGCACCTATAGGCGATGGTCACTCACAGACGATCAAAGAGGACTCCTGTCTTGGGCCACCCAGAGTGTCGTGCATGGGCAATAGCTGGAAACAAGCAGGTTCAAGGGCAGACGCGCTCACGGTGTGAAGCCTGCATCCTTCTCTCCGTCAGATCTGCTCAGTGACGGGACGCTGCCCGTGAACAGGTACCAAGCACCAAGGCACAGTGCAGAGCCCTTGGCATCTGCCTTCTCACGTGATCCTGCGGCAACCCTGGGAGGTAGATGCTGCTGCGTCATCTCCCTTTTAGAGAGTAGGACGCTGGAGCTCAACACGATGCGTAAACTATCCAGGTGGCAAAATAAGCTGCACCCCCACTAATACTGGAAGGGTGTGAGTGGAGTCTGACCGTCAGTTTTCAGTGACTGTAGAAGGAATTCAAGCATTGAAAGGGGAGTTTAAGTAGGTAGACTCTGAGGTCTCACTCACCCCACCCTTCTGTGAATCCACAACTGAAAGTATTGCAGGCAAGGGGGGAAAAGACATCCAGGACTGATTATTAGTTCTTCCTGCAAAGAGAAGAGTCTTTGTCCAGAAACAATCCTTCCTATGTGCTTAGTTCTGAAAAGGAAGCCCTCTGTGCATACCCTGGAAGCTCTGGTCTCAGATAAATTCATAGCTGATCTGTGTGACATATATGAGAATACAGGGGTGGGGGTGGAAGCACCAAACCAGAGAGAAAAACGAAGTCAACAGAGTCTGGAGCTCAAAGAAATGAGATGAAAGTTACTTACATCCACGAATAACCAAGGGGGTTTTGCGCACAAAGATTTCTAACACCCATGAGGTTTGCTGTGCTGCTCTCAGAAAGAAACTTCCACCATTGCCCCAGAACCTTGGTATTCTATGCTTCACATATACGCTTGACCTACTGGCCTTGTGGGGAGCGAAGGAATTGGGGAAGTGCCCAGGGAGGCAATGCGCTACCTGAGAGGCAGAGCTACCGAATTCATGGCAGCTTTTTTTTTTTTTTTTTTTAACATTAAAGGACAGATCATTCAGGAGTCCCAGGGGGTGATCAAGAACTCAGCAGAGGCGAGGCTTGGAACCTGCACTCAACTGGGTTTCCCATTGCACAGGGGATGAACTTCTGGTCTCAAGATGATAGACCATGCTGCAGAGGACTGACCACCACTAAATCCGCAGAAGTTCAGTAGGTGGTGTAGGAATGGACGCATGTGTACTTAGCCACACTTGAAACCCAGGGAGGGACTTGTTAGAGACCTGGATACAGACAGGACTTTCTGTGAGAAGAAAGAAGCACAGGGGACTGGACTGGAGAGGCAGCCACAGGCCGGCTGTGCACAGGAGTGTACGAGAGAATGTGCGGTACAAGAGGGAAGCGGGATGTGGAGGGGCCATCTCCAAACCAGACATGAACGCGAGGACTCGGGCTGGAGAGGGCAGTGCCCAGAGTAGGTGGTGGTGCCTTGAAGATGGGAAGCACCCTCAGCCAGAAGACCAGCCACCGAGGTACCCCGCCTGCAGGCATGACCCAGCCAGCCGTCACCGGCGTTCACTGAACACCGCCATCCTCCTACCCAGCCCCCATGTGAGTGGCGCCATAGTCTAAGAGGAAATCTCAACTACAAAGAGGAGTGCACAGTCGAGATTCACCGTACAAGGGATGAGACTTGAACCAATTTGGCTTAAATCTTGAAGGGCAAAGTGACCTTGAGCAGACTGAGGATGCGGGGACACCTAGAAGCAGCTATGGCTTCTAGAACCATCCTTCACTGCCCTTGACAGAGACAGACCCTAGGCTGAAAGTCCTTGCAGCCACCCAGGCAGGTGGTCTGGGGTATAGAGGGTGGGATGGGAGGGAGAGCAGGAGAAAATTCCAGCAGTTCAGGATTTGTTCTCTAGACACTTCACACCCGGAGGCCTGGAATCTCTTCCCAGCTCTGGCAGAGCTCCCTAAATGAGCCCCTTTCATTTTCAGAAAATTCTTGCATAATGTTAGCCTCTTCAGGTCTCCTCGAATGTGAAATGAAACCTGGAGGTGGGTAGACCACAGCCGGGGAGATAATGGATCACATTTTCTAGATATCATTTTCTATTAGTTGCAAGCAGAGGTTTATGCTGCAAATGGGGTTTGTCTGTGAGCGGAGAACATGAGATGCAGTTAAATTGAAATGTGGAACTCACAGAGGCTCGCGGACAATAAGCTGCCACGATTAGAGTGACGCATTAGACATGTGCCGTTAGGTCCACTTCCCTCCGCCAGCAAGCGAGAGAGGAAGTGAAAACCTCCCTGGACTCTTCTCTCTTGCTCATTAGCTCTATTCTACCTCAGTGGCTTCCAGCTCACTGGCCGTGTCACTATTGCAAAGGCCCCTTAAATCCACATGTGCTCCAAGCTGTGTCTGCAACCTGAATAAACTATATGCTTATGTGTCAGTGCACAAGTTTGTTTCTAGCAGGTGCAGGTGCTTAAGAGTCACTGAATTCGTGGCAGCTCTTTTAACATGAAGTATTTGCTCAATCAATAATTACTATGAACACTGCTACTAACATGTGGGAGTCCATAACATTTTTTGACATAACAAAGGTTTTCTCAAATCCCCAAATATAATTTCCAGTATTCTACCCAGAGAGGTCCCCCTGTGCCAAAGGGCAATTTGTTTTGGAAGAAGCAAGAGGAACAGGGTCTGTGCAATCAGATAGAGTTGGCCATGAATAAACGTGATGAGTATATCTGAATGGAAAAACTTAAACTGTGTTTCCCTCTGCTCGCACAAGACAATCAGCACAAGCAGATTTCTGTGACCAAATGTGGGGGGGTTTCTCCCTACACACAAGCAAGCAATCAGCTGGGCAGTGGACACCAGCTGGGTGTCCTCCAATTCAATTCTGACACTGTCTACCTGGAGATGGCATCAGGTCCCACAGACTGAGGGCTCAGTCCCCATGACTGCCCCCCACAACTTCCAAAGCCAGTCAAAAGCCCAGGTTGTTTTTCCTGTGCTCCTGAGCAACCAGCCATAAGTCAGTTCCCATGACCCGCTGCTTGAGTTGGATCAATTTGCTGGAGCAGCTCACATAACTCAAGGAAACCTGTTTACCAGCTTATTATAAAAGGTATCACATGAAGAGATGCGTAGGGCCAGGTATGGGGCAAGGATGCGGAGCCTCCATGGCCTCCCTGGGAGGCCACCCTGCAGGAACCTCTAGTGTTCAGCTATCTGGAAGCTCTCAGAATGCAGTCCTCTTGGGCCTTTTATGTAGACTTCATTGGATAGGTATGACTGAGAACCATGATTGGACAGAAAGTGTGTGATCTAATACTAATAGACTGAGTGGGAAACCCAGCAAGGCATGTCCATGGATTCTTCTTGGCCTCTCTGTGCAGCTTTCCTTCTTCCAGGGTATGGGGCAGGACCTTGTCTGGAATGAGGGTCTTATGACCCACAGGCAGATTAGAGTCCTACCTGGCTGGTGAAAGGAGGGCAGGGGAAGGTCAGATAGAGAGAGATTCGGTTTTCTGAGGCCCATAGTGCTCCAAGATTATAACAAAGGCTGTGGGAGTTACGAGCCAGAATAGTAGACTATATATATATAAAATAATATCACAGCAGGGGGGAGATGGTGGGGCTGGTGGGGAGAAGAGTGTAGGTCAGGGCACCAGCTGGGTATCGGCACAGCCATGTAAGGTGATGGGGCCTGGGCGAGCATGCGCAGTCACAGTGGGCACCAATGGCTGTGGGTGAGAATGCGTGTTGGCGGGCATGAATGGGCACCCGTAAGTGTGGACAGGTGAGGCAGGGCGAGTATATGTGAAGGAGCACGGCCCGGCTTGCATGGGCATGGAAGGGACAATGCTGTCCCAACTTTCCATCTGCTCCACCCCTCCCAGCCACTCTCCAAGTTAGGCGGGATCCGTGTGCCTAGTTCTGGTTAACAGGCTCTGGGCAGAAATGACTTGTGTCCCTTCTCGGTTAAAGCACCGAAGAGCCGGCATGTAACCTTCTAGCTGTCTGTCCTGGTGCTGCAGCGACCAGCAACATTCCAGATGTGGGGCTTCATCACTTAGTGACCATGTAAACTTCACCCCATGGCTAACTGAGGCTGGACGGATGGCCTGAATGAAAAATAAATCTCGGCTGCATCAAACCAGAGTCAATTTTTCTGCAGCGTGACCTAACGTGCCCAGGCTAATGCAGCGGCGTGGGGGAGGGTGGCTGTCTGAGCGGTGAGGACTGCAGTGATAAATGGGTATGAGCAGGCACTCATTAATTCATTCCATTTATCCCACAAATATTTATGTGGCAGATACTGCGGCAGATAATCATTAGTGAGCAAAACAGTCAGAAAGCTGGCCCTAAGGAGCTTACATTCTAGTGGCGGAGAGAGAGACAATACATAAAATTAATTGGATTAATAGGATATTGAAGGGCGATAAATGTCATGCGGGGAAAAATAAGGTGTCGTAAACGGAACCCTGGCTAACAGGTGCACAGTTAGGCCCTGATGGAGGTGGGAGAAGGAGACCCCAAGACCTAACTCTGAGCTCAAGTCACAGCCTCTCCCCTGGCCCACCCAGGACAGCCTCCCTCCCTGTGTGGACCCCTGAGAAAAGAAGGGAGGAGGCTTCAGGGTTCATTGGGGAATTTTGCAATTCCGGCCTCTGAGAACAAGTCAGCTCCGTGGAGTCACGAGGAGGCATCTGGGCCATATGGGATGTGCAGTGGGTGCAGGAAGGACACCTGCTGTCTAGGGACACTCTGACATGAATCCACCTGGACAGAGAGGCGAGCAATAAACGAAAGTGTGCTGACTTAGAACTGTGCCATTTTTTCCTCCTTACATTCTTGCCATTCCTGGGTTTGGATCTCAAGGTCTAGGGACTCGAAGCCCTGGAGAGGGTGTGATTTGTTGTTCCTCTGCTTTTCTGCAGCCTGAGAGCCTGGGCTGGATGTCACCGTTTCCAGACTTTCATTTCTCCTCCCCTAGGCAAACATCTGCCACTTTGGTAATTAGCAGCAGCATCTTCCCCCCTTCTCCCGCTCGCTTTCTAGAACCTCATGCAGTAAATAAAAAGGGTATAGCTGAGCCTGACTTAGCAGCAAAGGAGGAGGGGGACTGGGAGAGGGTTTTGAGGATGACATTTGAAACCACGTGTCCCCCACTGCACCAGGCAGACTGTCTAGACCCCTGGGAGGAAGATGTAACATAGACAGTCACTCGATTGTGCAGAAATTAAGTACAGTTCATTAAAACACAATATGCAGGTGTAATAATTCTGTAGGAGTGGCTTTGAATAATTGAAGATGCACTTAATTTATTATGTTGCTCTGGCATGAAAACTGAGAGTGAGACAATAGCAATTTTTAAAGTTGAATAAATACTGATTAATAAATTTTTCAATGTGGAAATTCCTTGTTACCAGGCAAGGGTTTAATTATCTGTGCACAGGCCTTAGCTCATGAATGCTCACATTTGGAAACAGTCTATTCTGGGCTATATTTACCACCTGCACCAGTTTCTACCCACCAAGCAGACCCTGAGCCCTACCTTCCTTTCAACACAGATGCTAAAGGCTCATAGGATCCATAGTATTTCCATAGAATTTCTTAAATATCAACTTAATAGTAATATTAATAATTACATTCAATACAAAGGATTTATTAAACTTTTTAAAGTAAGAATTCACAATTTCCCCAAATACTATGACAACTCCATAAAATAACTACTCTACCCTTCTTGTTCTGGAGGCTTGGGTTGGTCCTACGTCTAACTCAGCTAATCAGTAGCTTCACATTGTACTACATAAATGATCATTTACTGACAATCTAGGAGATTCCAGTGTTGCAATGATGGCATTGGTGATAAGGAAAAATAGAAACCAAAGAAAAAGGAAAAAAAAGTCAGTGAACACATATGCTGTAATAATTAGACTGGAAAGAGAATAGGGCTATGTAAAAAATTTAAAAGGTCACATGGGAAGAGTCCAGGGCTTAGAGTCAGGGAACCTCTGTTTGAAACTGAACTTTGTCACTTTGCAAGGGAGCTTTTAAATACCAAACAGTTTACCTGGAGCTTTTACATGCATTAAATTGGTTAATATTTCATCTTCTGCCCTAGATGGGGCACTTCAGCTTTCACTCCTACATTTGGCACTAAATTTCCCAAAGGGTTACATATTATAATATAATTATGTGGTGGCACATTGTAATATAATTATATAGTAAGTTATATAACATAATGGAAATAAACAATATAAATTATGTATCATAAGTTTTATGCTCCAATAGAATTTACAAAGCATTTGTCCATACGTTGTCTCATATGATCTTTTCAGCAACCCTTTGGTGGTGTCTTCATCCAACTCCGCTTTGCGGAGGTGAAAGAAGAGTCTCAGAGCACAGCGGCTGCTCGGTGGGGGGCCTGGGAACCGGGTCTACTGACCCTGACTCCTGAGACCAAGGCAGCCCTAATGGCATTCACCGATCTACATGCTCAGCACCACCAAGACCCTGGTTACCTTCTTACTTTCTTTTTATGCCTTCCTAATACAAGTAAATAAAAATAATTACTAGTGTACACATACAAATGTCAAGCATTACAGATAAAGTAAAGCCAACTTCCCTCGGTCATCCCTTTTTATTCCAAGCCCTCTCCCCAAAGGTACCACTGATCTCAGTTTGGTGACTATACTTCCAGAACTGTATGTATGTATGTACGTATGAATATGTATGTGTGTGTACACATACACACGCCTGCCCTGGACACACCTCGTATTTTTACAAGAAATAATTAATACAACTTTCTGTTGGTTAAGTCACATATTGGGTTTTCAATGTGTGCAGGTAGTCTAATTCCAGTTGATGCAGATTTTGGTACCAGAAATGAGGTGTTCAGATAAGATCGCCTAAAACATGGAAATGGCTAATGGTAGGACAGGAAGAGGTAGCTATTAAGGACCCAGATATTGCAGGCTGGAAAGCTGATGAACCCTGTTATGAGACAGTGTTGTTGAAACCGCAAGGGAGTTTCAGCCCAGGTCCAGTTAATCATCCCACAAAGATCCAATTATTGAGACAATGAGAATTGCCAAGGAAGAAAGGAATTTATTAATACAAAAGACATCTTGTCCAGAGAACGGGAAAAGCTGCCTCAAATCCATCTCCCAGAGATCAAGGGCTTTTTAAGGAAGGGCCATGTGCTATGTGCTTTGCGGGCAGGTGTGTCTTGCCCAAGGGGCTTCAGAATCTCAACTCCTTTGTCTTGCAGAAAATCCTCCATTTCTGGGAAACAACCCAAAACGTCAAGTAGTTAGTTAAGGGAGAGGATTATAAATATATATATATATGCGTGTGTGTGTGTGTGTATATATATATATATATATATATATATATATATATAGGGGTCATTGAAATTTGTTCCTAGAGCCAGTTGCAATAGCAAAACACTTGGTCAATTTTGCACCTTGGAAAGCAGACCTCAGGTTATATGAAACTCTAGTGTTGAAGAAAATGACAAGGGAAATTCCAGAAAGTTAGAATGAGCTGATTCCTTTTTCCACTTTTATCAAAGTCCTACAAAACAGACATGAATTCAATCCACAGGCAGAAATAAAAGGAAATGCTACATTGCTAAGGAAAACACTCTTTGCTTGTGGTCTGCAAACCAAGTGGACTGAGAAGAAAGGCTGAAAAACCCAACTGTGTGTGTGTCTCACACTGAACCAGTTACAAGCTGTCACTGAAAAAAGGCCAGTGACTCCCCAACAAAGGGAGCTGCCAGTGTGGATGGGATTAAGAGTGTTCCCTCCCACTCTTGTTCATTGTGTTAAGTGGCTTTAAGTTTCACCCATTAGGCAGAGAGAGGGGCTGGATGTGGCACATTCTGCTAGGTAGGCTTGAAAGCCATGCCTGATCAGGGTGATTAACCAAGGATACGCTCAGATGTCATTGGCCAGAGACAAACAGACCTGCAGGATTCCAAACCTTTTAGGGAATTATATTGTCAATAGACAGGTGGATAGATAACAGTCAGGAAAAAGAAAGAGAAGAGAAGGAGGGAGGGAAAGAGGGAGAGAGAGAGAGAAAGGACTTTTCAAATAAAATATAATCATAACCAGTCTTCAAAAGCCTAATGACTTCAACCCTTAAATCAATCCCTTCAGAAAACGGGTTAAAAATTTGTGCAGCTTCCATAAATAAACTTCCCAACACCCACCTCAGATGTGGCCATTGAAGAAAGTGGACCAATGATACTTCTAATAGGATTATGAGATAAAATACAGGATGCCAAGTTAGATATGAATTTCAGATAAACAAATACTTTTTTAGTATGTAATGCAACATTTGGGATATCCAATGCTGAAAAAGTTATTTGTTATTTACCTGAAATTCACATTTCACCTAGTGACATGAATTTTTTTTAGCTAAATCTGACAACCCTCCTCTGGAGCGCAGAGCCAGGCACTGCCAGGTTGGGTCACCAAAAGATTTACGTCACTCCCGAAATAGGGAATCTTTACCATTCCTGCTCAGAGAATTCATAATTGCTATCTACCAATAACTAACTGCTATGTGATTCCCTCTTGCCATTTTTGTGGGGGCGTGTTTTGTATATAATCTCTGTTTTTTCCTTTCTACCATGGTTTATTGGGTATGTCGGGGAAAGAGCATTTGGCTTGAAATTTACAGATCACCAGTTCATGAGGAGCAACAGAGACCTGAGGAAAGATGTGCACATTACTCAGACTGGACAGTCTGCTAGTCGACTACCAAAAAACCCATTTGCCCTTTTCTTTACTGGAGGAATACTTTTATTATTTTGGGTAGGAACATGCTCAGCTAAAAATTTTCCATTTCTAGCTTCCAATGCAAGTAGAATGGTCAATATCACGTAAGCACAAGTCAGTAAGTAGGACTCCCAGGAAGGCTAAGAAGGCAAGGAATCACACCCTTTTGTTTTCTTCCGCTTTATTTCTTCTTCCTGCCTGGAATGCAGATGTGATGGCTGGAGCTCCAGAAGCATCTTTATCACAAGTAAACTTCAAAATGAAATCACTACATTAAGGATGGGAGAGCAGACAGATAGAGGGAACTTGGGTTCCTAGTGGTCATAGAGCTGCCATACTTGTCAGGGAATGATAACCCCTAGCTCTCATCTATGGGAGAGATCAGTCACAAGGCTTTCTCTTGTTTAAGCCACCTGTCTGAGTTTTCTGTCCTATTCAGCTAAACTGATATATCCATCCTTCCCCCACTAATTTCAAACCCCACCTTTATCATATACTGTATTCCAACACATGATCTTTTTCTGGTCTCCTTAATTCTAGTTCATCAATCTACTTTTTTTCTGCACCAATGTACCACACTATTTGATTATTAATGCTATATATATTGATGTTTTGTAGAACAAGATATTAGACATCATTGATGTCCTTTTTCTCAAATTTATTGTTGCTGTTCTTACACATCTGTTACGTCATATAAATTTTGGAATTTGCTTATAAAGTTCTATGATGAACGTTGGTGAAATTTTTATTGGGTTTATAGATACCGTAGAGTTAATTAACTTCTTTACAATTGTGTGCTCCTATCTATATAGACGGTATAATCTCCCCATTTATGTAGGCTGTTTTTTAAGTTTTTGTTTAAATGTAATTTCCTTCATACATATCTTTTGCATTTCCTTTAGGTTTTTTTTTTTTCTATTTTATTATTTGTTGTTATTTCCATCATAATAGGAAATTTTTTATTACCTTTTTAAATTTATTATTGATAACCTATAGGCAATCTATTTTTTTTACATTGATTTTATATTCTGTACTCTTCTGAACTCTCATTCATTTTTCCAATTTGCCAGATAATTCTCTTCCATATTCTTGGTAAATAATCATATGGTTTTGTCTCTTACTCTATAGTATCTGTGCCTTTGACTTCTTCTCTTTGTCTCATTTTATAGGGCAGAGCAAAGATTATTTTTAACTCCATCGCCTAGAGAGTTTTGTAAAATACCAACACCTCGGCCCCACTACCAGGAATTCTGATTTAGGTGGACTGAGATGGGCCCAAACATTGGTATTGTTTTAAGACTCCCAGGTGATCCCAGCAGACAACCTGTGTTGAGGATCCCTGAACCAGGAGCTCGAGCACAGAACCGAGTAGCAGACGCAATAGGCAGCATCCTCGTCCTGTTCCTTGCGTGCTGGGAATCTCGGAAACATCGTGCGGTGTTTTATAGGTCTCTTGTAAATACCCTTTATCAAATGAAGGCCGTTTTCTACTATATCTAGTCTGAAGAGATGTATTTGAATAGGAGATGGAGTTTTATTTTGTGCTTTTTATTTTATTTTATTTTTTTTAGCTTCTTGGACTGAAAGATTCATTGGATTTTAAGTTCTTTTTATTCTTATAAAAGCATTTATGGTGATAAATTTTCCTCAGAATACCATTTTGCCCCTAACTCACAGATTTTGCCCTGTAATATTCTTTTTATCAATACATAAATAGATTTTAATTTCCATTCTGATTTCTTCTTTAACCTAAGAGTAGTTCGAACTGCACATATGGTTTCCTAAAATTTGCAAGTATAGAAGATTCTTCAGTCATCTTTTTGTTGTTAATATCTAATTCTATTGCATTTTGTATACGAAAATGGCCTGTTTCTGCCTTTAAGAATCCATTGTGATTTCCTTTGTGGGCCAGCTTGGATTGACTTTTAATCTAAAATATAATTGCAAGTAATATAATTGAAGACTACACTCTCTCTTAGGCACAGAACTACGAAGTAAAACTTTTTATACAAATTCTCTATTTTCTTCATTATTTTTATCTATTAATATTTGATATGTCAGTTTATGAGTGAAGTGTGAGGTTTCGTGAAGGTTTAAATATAATTATGGCTTTGTGCATGTCTCCTTGTATTTCTAAGTGGTTTTGCTTTAATATTTCGTATCTATGTTGTTGGCACATAATGATATATAATTGTGATCATTCCTTGATGAATTATTCCTTTACCTATAAACAGCATTTCAATCTGGCCTTTATAATGCTTCTTTTTTTTTTTTCTTTTGAGACAGAGTCTCACTCTGTCGCCCAGGCTAGAGTGCCGTGGCATCAGGCCAGCTCACAGCAACCTCAAACTCCTGGGCTCAAGTGATCCTCCTGCCTCAGCCTCCCGAGTAGCTGGGACTACAGGCATGCGCCACCATGCCCGGCTAATTTTTTCTATATATTCTTAGCTGTCCAGCTAATTTCTTTCTATTTTTTTAGTAGAGACGGGGTCTCGCTCTTGCTCAGGCTGGTCTCGAACTCCTGACCTCAAGCGATCCTCCCGCCTCGGCCTCCCAGAGTGCTAGGATTACAGGCATGAGCCACCGCGCCCAGCCTTATAATGCTTTTTAACTTAAATTGCATTCTACTTGATGTTAATACTGCTATTCTAGATTTTGCTTATATTTTTCACCCCTTTATTTTCAACATTCTTTGTCCTTTTGTTTTAAGAATTCCTCATGTTTAACAAACAACATCTATCTCAATTTTCACTCAATCTGGGAGTCTCTGTCTTTTAATAAGTTGATTTAACACATTACTATGATTACAGGGACTTATTCTTGCCAAATAATTTCATGTTTTTCATATTTTCTTGCTACTTTTTTCTGTTCTGGCTTTGATTGATTTGATCAAACTGGCTTTGTTTCATTTCTCTTCTAGATTTGAAATTTACATACTGTATGTGTTCTCCCACTGGTTATTCTTAGCTTTTCAACACACCTACTTAAACTTAGATTTTTCTAATACTATCCAAACTCAAGTCAGTATCTCTTACCTTTGCTGAACCAAAACCAACTCACCTTTGTCACCTCTGCCCTCTCATTCCACATTCATCGACGCCACCTTTGCTTCTCATAGTTCCATTTTTTTCTTTTGGACTTTTTTTCCTGCAAGTTCTGGGATATGCTTGGGGAATCCTTTGGTTTGGTTTGGTTTGTTTTAGAGACAGGGTCTTGCTCTGTCACCCAGGCGGGAGTGCAATAACGCAGTCATAGCTCACTGCAGCCTCAAACTCCTGGGCTCAAGCGATTCTCCTGCCTCAGCCTCCCACGTAGCTGGGGCTGCGGGCACATGCTACCGCACCCAGCTGACGGAATCCTGATTTTTAAAAGCCCAGGGGACTCCTGAGCATTATGACAGTTTTCCCTTCTCCTTGGAAAGAATTAATTAATAAATTATTTCTATCATTACTAAAATATGATATTGTAAGGCTCTGAAAATTCCATCGAGAAAAAACAAATAGAAAGAAAGGAAGGGAACACATAATATCTGTAAAATTCTCATAAGGAATCTCTACCTGGACCGGGAAGTATGCTTGTTGGCTGTGTAGTGATTCTGCCAGTGAACACACCGGAACCTGCCCCTTCAGACTCAGATGAGAAAAGCAACAACTGTGGTAGGGTCATCACTTTCATCATGTCTTCCCCAGGGAGCTTAAAAAGGGGTGTGAGACTCCCCCACTTTACGAGCCACCCTCAGTCCTACCCAACAAACCTGGCTACGGGCTGTGCCTTCATCTTGGGACCTGCTCAGACATTTGGAAGAACAAGAAGACATCTCACCATCAACAGTAGAAAAACAATGTGGGTAATGTCTGATTATTAGTTCGTGTTAGAGAAAGGGTCACCTTTCCTACAAATGGTGCTGGAAAACTTGGATATACATCTACAAAAAATGAATGTCAACTCATACTTTGCACCGTGTATGAAAATTAACTCAAAATGGAGCGTAGACCTAAATGTCAAACCTGAAACCATGAAATTCACAAACGAAACAGGAGAAAATCTTTATGATGTTGGGTTGGGCAATGAGTTCTTAGGTATATTCCAAAAGCATGATCCATACAAGAAAAAGTTAATAAATTTGGATTTAATCAAAGGTAAAAATGTCTATTCTTTGAAAGACACTGCTAAGAGAATGAAAAGACAAGCTACAGACTAAAAGAAAATATTTGTAAATCATGTGTCCAATAAAGGACATTTATCAAGAATATATAATGAACTCTCGAACCTCAGTAGTTAAGAAAAGCAACAACCCAAACAATTGATTTCTATCTCTTGGTTTTCCAAAGCTTCCATCTATTTTTGTTGTTTAAGAATTGAAATATTGGCCAGGCATGGTGGGCTCACACCTATAATCCTTTGGGAGGCTGAGGTGGGAGGATCGCTTGAGGTCAGGAGTTCAAGACAAGCCTGAGCAAGAATGAGACCCCATCTCCACTAAAAATAGAAAAATTAGCCGGGCGTCATGGGTGCACACCTGTAGTGCCAGCTACTCAGGAGGCTGAGGCAGGATTATCGCTTGAGCCCAGGAGTTTGAGGTTGCAGTGATCTATGATGACACCCTGCATGCTAGCCCGGGTGACAGAGCAAGACTCTGTCTCAGAAAAAAAAAAAAAAAAAGAATTAAAATATTGCTTATCTTGGAGATGGAAGTCACCCTTAGTTTTGGCAGGTCCTAAAACCTGGATGACACACTCTGGTAAATCCTTCAGTGATACAATTCCTTGCATATTTTAAATGTATTTATTTCACCTTTATTCCTGAATAGAAGGACTCTAGGTTCTAAAACATAGAATCTAAAT
Organism: Indri indri; assembly: GCA_004363605.1. NCBI lineage: Eukaryota > Metazoa > Chordata > Mammalia > Primates > Indriidae > Indri > Indri indri. The sequence continues at coordinate 71,797 of RJWJ010002683.1, forward strand.
CTAAAAAATGTATTCACTCTTACCTTTGAAGAAACTACTCCACTGTCTTGCAGCCCTTGTTGCTAATGAAAAGACAGATGTCTGCTCAATCTGACTCTCTTTCTTTCCTTTGTAGATAATTATCAGTTGTTTTTTACTCTTTGGAAGCCATTAGGACTTTTTCTTGGCCTTGATCCTTGGTATTGTGAAATTCCACCACTGAGTGTCCCATGGGCTTTTTGCATTCATCAAAGTTTGACACTCAGTGGACACTTGCTGTGTACAGACTCATGTTTTTCTTCTATTCTGTAATTTTTTCTGGCTATCCTTATTTTGAGTATTGTCCCATCTCCATTCTATTTTGGGGGGAACAGTTACTACTAGTGGTTTGCACCAAGAGCTGTTCTCACCTTTCTTCTTTGAAATGGAATACTAATTTTAGCAGGACATACTACCACAAGGAATGCCTACTTCGAAACTAAATGCGGCCATGTGTTTAAATCCTAGACAATGAGATCTAAGCAAAAGTGTTTTGTAGAATTCTGGGAAGCCTGCTTAAAGACATTTGCATTGGCTAGTAAATCTGCCTTTTCCCTTTTTCCCTGCCTGCAACTATGATGTAATGGCTGGCGCTCCAGCAGCCATTCTGAATCATTAGGTGAGCTTGAAGATCTCATGTGCTGAGATGGCAAAGCAGGAAAAAAGGAATCAGGGTCCCTGATGATACCTGTAGAGCCATCACACCAGCTCAGGACTTCCTTCCTCTGTACTTTTCTTTAATAGATAAGTAATCCTGTTTCTTGTTAAGCCACTGCTTTTTGCAGCCTACTATTCCCAAGGAACACTTAATAATCCTTTAAAATCTTTCCGACATTTCTATTATAGAAATGTTAGAAATTCTAAATTTATCCTATGTGTATCAATTTTTTTTTCCTATACTTTACTTGTCTTGGTCATTTAGTGCTGCATTCTGAAGTCCTCAGTTCAGTTTGCTAGGTTACTAATTTACACTTTAGCTATGGCCAATCTGCTCTTCACTTTTCAATTTTTTAAGTTTCAATAGTGATTTTTTTAAATTTCCAAGACATCAAGTTGATTATTTTTTGATTGTGGTAAAACATACATAGGATAAAATTTAACTTAACCATTTTTAAGTGTACAACTCAGTAGTATTAAATACATTCACACTGTTGTGCAACCATCACCCCCACCCATCTCCAGAACGTTCTCATCCTTACAAACTGAAACTCGGTACCATTAAACACTAACTCCCCATTTCGCCCCTCCCTTCAGCCTCTAAAAACCACCATTCTACTTCCTGTCTACGAGCGTGACCTCTAGGCACCTCATATGCAGAGCACGGGATTACACAGCAAGTGTCCTTTTGTGGCTGATGTACTTCGCATAGCGTAATGTCTTCAACTTCCTACAGGTGACAGGATTTTCTTCCTTTTCAAGGCTGAATAGCATCCCATTGCATGGACGTGCCATGCTTTGTTTATCCATTCATCTGCCAGTGGGTACTTGGGCTGTTTCTGCTTTTCGCTTTGAGAATAATGCTGACACGAACGCGGGTGCATCTGGCTGAGTCTCAGCATGGCAGTGTCTCCCCAAATCTTTCTGAGAATAGCAAGTAAATGTATTAGAAGTATTCTTCCCTTTGCTTTGTTAACTTTGCTCTCAGATGTAAGTTCACTTGTTGACTTTGGTGTCTCTCTCATGGCGCTGGCTTCCCTCAAAGGTTTCTGGAATTTTACAAAGTTCATCTTTCTTTGTAAAATTCCCTATGCGCTATGCTGGAGAAGGTACACTGCTGTTCCGATGTACTGCCCAGGCAGACACCTCAGCCTCTCCTGATTACGCCGAAGGTGAGATGTGTTGGGGGAGAGGCATTAGCTAATCTTCTGGGCACATGGGCTGCCTGGTGTTGCTGGGTGTTGTCAGCCACCCCAGGCCAGGCTCTCTGACCCCAACAGCCACACTCACTGCTGCGTCTCGAAATGGCGCTCCCCTGTTCGTTACTTGGCAAAGGGGCCACGTCTCCCGTCTGTCACCCCATCAGGGGCTTTGGGGCCTCTTCTCGTCCCAGGATCGCAACCTCCAGGCTTGCCATACCCTTGGACCCGTGTCCGTCTTTTGCAACCGTCCTCTCCCGCAGAGGATTTTTGACGACAGTTTCCTTGCTCGTTCTAAGGGGCCTTCTCATAATCGCTGTCCATCAACAGCGTCTCTTCCTTCTTCCCAGCATGGTTATGGGAACTTCTTACAATAATTATTTCTGTCACTTCTCAGCAGTTAGGGCAGGAGGGGAAGCTGCCGCATGTACATCATCTGCCCTCTCGACCTGGCTATTTAGTTATCAGATACTTTCCAAAGTTTCTCATTATCAAATCATGGGCACAAATCAACAGCCTGTTACTTAGGGGAAGATCACAAACAGAGAATAGATACTACCCAAGCGGTTCCCTATTTGTCTCTGTTAAGCAAACAGGAATTTTTTGGCGGCCAAGTATTTTGACAAAAGCTTTGCAATTTTCTTCTTGTACTCTCCCTGAGGAATAGCTTTTCTTAAGTCCAGAGGCTGTGGACAATGGCTGCTTTAAAAATATGAATATTCCTTTGAGTAATACGGCTTTATCCTGACCCATGCCCCAGAGGCATGCAGGCTGCTTTTCATAGACTTACGCGGCTGGAGGGAGAAATTTTTCTTCTGTCAGCAACCGGTACAGGGATTCCTGGTAGGTCCAGGAGCCACACCTTCGTGGGTATGATTCCTAGATAATCCCCCCTGGGACAGAAGCTGAGGCTGAGGTAGAGACAGAGGCTGTGTAGTGCAGGGGAGGAAGAATTTTGCCTCTGTTGTCTTAGGTTCAGTGATTGGGGTCCTTTGAATTAAACTGACCAAAGACAGGTTAGCAAGAGAGAAGAGTTTATTTCTGCATGCAATGTGCATCCAAGCCAGAGGGTTCAGTCATGAGCAACTCAAAGGTGGGGGCGGGTGTTAGAATTTGGGCCTTATCTATCAAACTTTGCAGGAGAAAGGGAGAGGGGAAGAAAGGCTCCCAGGGAAGAACATACAGGTTTCCTTAGGAAAAAACTTTTTTTTTTTTTTTAGGAGGAAAAAAACCAGACATAAAAACGTTTGTGACTATGTTTGTCCACACAGGTATGCGTGGTCTTTCCACCTTTTTCAAGGCCATAAAACTCTCCCAGAGAGGGGATTTTGGTAGCCTCATGTCCCACACGTTGCTGCTTTTGGTCAGAGAAGGGAAGCTCTGAGAAGGCATTTTTTTCTGCATCTGTTAAATCTCAAATGTCTTCAACTTAAAATAATCTTTATATACCGACTCTGGGGTTCTGAGTAGGTCCCCCTTGAGATGCAGGGAGGGGGCTGTTGTTCCTGAGAAAGACAGGAAGAGAGGAAGGAGGAAGAGTGAGACGGTAGGTAGAAAACTCTGGGCGCCTGGCAAGACTCCTCAAACCTCGAGTGAGTCCACAGCGCCCAAGAATCACCTGTGGGCAGTGACCTTTAGCAGAAGCCACTGCAAAGCCCGGGCTACAGGAAGCTGCTCTCTCAGGTGCTGACAATAGACGACCCTGAGGAGTCAGGCCGTCAGGAACTCTTCCCAGTCATGGGGAAAACCTGGGCTTTCCCAGGCTGTGAATTGGGAGGGTTGAACCAAGATTGCCTAAATTTCCAGGAGACAAGGGAGCCCCTGTCGAGGAGGGTAACAGGTAAACGTCAACCCAGACTCCCTGCGGTTGGGTCGTGAACTTTGAGCTGGGTGCCCACTGGGGCAGACTCAGAGTCCTTCCTTCCTGTATCCCAGCCTTCCCGGGAACCCACTCCTCCAGGGGCAACCATCCTGATCCCAAATGCCTTTCAAACGTCCTGCAAACGCTGTGTTCCACACCTGACCTGCATGTCCCAGACTTCCAGTCTAATTCTTTCTGTTTCCACTTGGCACAAAAGCCCCTTGTCAGACCAAGTTTCAGTTTGGGAAGATGAAAAAAGTTCTAGAGACAGATGGCGGTGGTGGTTGCACAACAACATGAAAGCATTTAACGTCACTAGACTGTACACTTAAAAAAGGTTAACACGGTGAATGTTACGTTAGGTCTATTTTACCACAATAATAAATATCCTTCATCAGATTCTTAGACAATTTTAGAGGCATAATTGCCGTATAATAAACTGCACATATTTGAAACATGTAATTTGACACAGGTATGTACGGTATATACCTAGGAATTATTACCACAATCAAGATGTGGACAAATCCATCAGTGCCAAAAATGTCCTCATTCCTCTTGGTAATTTCTCCCTGGCGCCACCCCCCGACATCTCTCTCGCCAGAAAACTACTGGTCTTTACCAGTAGTTTCCATCATTACTTTCCATCATTATAAGCTAGTCTGCATTTCTTATAATTTTATATGATACATTATGTAAAGTATTTACTCTTTTCTTATCTGTCCCCTTTCACTCAACATGAGATTCATCCATGTTGCTGCATATATCAATAGTTCATTCCTTTCTATTATTAAGTAGTATTCCATTACATGGATGTACCACAATTTGTCTATGCATTCATCTCTTGATGGGCATTTGGGCTGTTTCACGTGTTTTGCTCTTATTAATACAAATAAAGTTGCTAGAAACATTTATGTTCAAGTCTTTGCATAGATGCATGCTTTTTCATTTTTCCTGAGTAAATATCTAGGAGTGGAATGGCTGGATAATATGCTTAACGTTGTAAGACAGTGCCAAATCATTTTCCAAAGTAGTTGTACCATTTTACATTTCCACCAGTAGTGCACAAGAGTTCCAGTTAGTTAAGTCTTCTTTAATTTCTTTCAACAATGTTGTATAGTTTTCAGTATGTAGGTCTTTTATAACATTTATCAGATTTATTCCTAAGTAATTCAGGGTTTTCATTCTATTCTTAATTTGCTGATAGTTTTTTATTATGTATGCATGCTGGATTTTATCAAACACTTTTTTCTGCTTATGGTTTTTATTTTTTAATTTGTTGATATGGTGAATTACATTGATTGATTTCTGAATGTTAAATCAACCCCGTATTCATGGAATAAACTTCACTTGCTCATGATGTATTATTTTCATAATACATTGTTGGATTCTGTTAGCTAAAATTTTTTCCAGCAATTTTTCATCTATATTCATGAGGGATATTGCTCTATAGTTTTCTTGTAATGTCTCTGTCTGGTTTTGCTTTAGTGGCATGCCACAGTTGTGTTGCATTTTCATTTTCATTCAGTTCAAAATACCTTCTAATTTTTTTTTTTTTTATTTCTTCTTCGACACTTGGGTTATTTAGAAGTATGTTATTTAGTTTCCAAACACTTGAGGATTTTTTCAGAGATCTTTTTGTTATTGATTTATACTTTAATCCATTGGGGTCAGACAGTATACTTGGTATGAACTGAATCTTTTCAAATTTATTGTGACTTGTTTTAAAGTCCAGAATATGGTCTATCTTGGCAAAAGTTTATGCTGCATTTGAAAAGAATGTATATTTTACTTTTGCTGGGTGGAGTGTTTTATAAATGGCAATTAGGTCAAATTGGCTCATAGTATTAAAATCTTCTATATCTTTACCAATGTTCTTTCTAGTTGTTCTATCAATTAGTGAGAAGTGAGAATTGAAATATCTAACTACCTGGATTTGTCTATTTTTTTCTTGAAGTTCCATCAGTTTTTGCTTCAAGGATGTCAAGACTGTTATTAGGTGCATAAAAATTTAAGAATGTTATGTTCTCTTGATGAATTTATCCTTTTAGCATTATAAAATCATCTTTTTTATCCCTGGTAATATTTTTTTTGCTCTCTGAAAGCCAGTATAGATGCACAAACTTTCAGTTAATTGCTGTAGCATGGTGTAACTTTTTCCATCCTTATATTTTTAATCTGCTTATATGTTTTACTTTTAAAGTGTGTTTCTTATGAGCAGTGTTTTGTTAGGCAGTTGCTTTTTTATTCAATCTGAAAATCTCTGTCTTTTAGTTGGAGGTGTTTAGACCATTTACATTTAAAGAGATTATTAATATGGCCAGGTTTAAATCTATCATTTTGCTACTCGTTTTCCATTTTCTTTGTTTCTTTCCTCTTTTTCTGGCATTTTTTTTTAAATTAAAAGAATGAGAATGTGTTCTGTGACTTTATCTCCTTTGTTGGCTTATAAATCACAACTCCATGTTTTGTAAATTGAGTAGTTTCATTAGGGTTTATAGTGTACATACTTCACTTATCATAGTCTACTTTCAAGCGATATTATACCCCTTTATGTATGGTATATGGAACTTAACAATAGTGTACTCCCATTTATCCCCTCCCAACTTTTGTGTTACTGCTATCATACATTTTCCTTTTGCATATGTAGCAAACCATGTGATACATTGTTATTATTTTTAATGACACAGACAATTATCTTTAAAGAGATTTAAACAATAAGAAAAGGCGTATATTTACACACGGTGTTGCCATTTCTGGTGCTCTTCATTCTTGTACAGATACAGATTTTTATTTGATATCAGTTCCTTCTGTCTGGAAGGCTTCTGTTAACATTTCTTAAAAGTATGAGTCTGTTGGTGATAAATTTTTTCAGCCTTTAATTTTGCAAGATATTTTTGCTGACTATAGAATTCTAGTAGCTAGCATTTTTCTTTTAGTATGTTAAGGATGTTTTTCCATTGTCTCCTTGTTTTATTGTTTCTGACAAATCTCCCATCATCCTTACCTTTGTTCTTTGTATAATAATATCTTTTTTCTTTGACTGCTTTTAAAAGTCTCTTTATCCCTGATTTTTAGCAAATTTGATTATGATGTGCCTTGATGTAGTAGTATTCTTCATGCTTCTTGTGCCTGGGATTTATTGAGATTCTTGGATATGAGTTCATAGTTTTAATCAAATTTGGAAATTTTGCAGCCATTATTTCTTAACATATTTTTTCTGCACTTCCCTCTTTCCACCCCCATCCCCGGTCTGTCTTTCCTCGCCTTTGGTGACTCCAATTACATGTATATAAAGCCACCTGAAGTTGCTCCATAGCTCACTGATGCTCTATTTTTTGTATTCTTTTTATCTTCTGTGTGTTTCATTTTTGATAGTTTCTATTGCTATGTCTTCAAGTTCAATAAGCTTTTTTTCTTCATTGTCTAATCTGCCATTAATCCCATTCAATCTGTTTTTCATTTCAGCCATCGTAGTTTCATCCCTAGAAGTTTGATTTTGGTCTTCTGTTCTATCTCCCGTGTCTCTATTTAACTTTATTAACATATGGAAGACAGTTAAAATAACTAGTTTAACGTCTTCATCTGTTCATTCTAATATTTGTTTCAGCTCTGTGTTGATTTTGATTGATTGATTTTTCTCCTCATTATGGGTAGTATATTTATGATTCTTGGCATGCCTGATAGCTTTTTATTGGCTGCCAGATTGTAAATGCTACCTTTTTGGGTACTGGATATTTCTGTATTCCTATAAATATTCTTGAACTGTGTTTCTGGATGCAATTAAATTACTTGGAAACTGTTTAATCCTTTCTAATTTTGCTTTTAAGATTTGTTAGTCACGTCCAGTGCTCAAAATTGCCCACTATTGAGGCAAGAATTATCTTAGAACCACATTCAATGCCTTATGAACCGTGAGGCTTCAAACCCAGCAGGTGGAAACAGGCTGGTGCCTGTTCTTGGCCCTGTGTGAGCACTGGGCCTTGTTACATCTAACCCTTTTGATCGTGCTTTCCCTGGTGTAGTTTTCTCACATGCAGGCCCTGCTCAGCTCTCTACTGAATTCTTGAGACTTGCGCAGAGCCCTCTGGAGATCTCCAGAGTTCTCTCTGTGCAGCTGTCTCCTCTCCAGGACTCTATCTGCCTTGGTCTCCCAGACTCCTAAGACTATCTCCTCAATTCGAGAACTCTCTGGGCTCTGCCTTGGTGCTATGAACCTAATGTTCGTGTCCTCTAAATTCATATGTTGAAACCCCAATCCCCAATGTGATGATATTTGGAGATGGAGGCTTTGGGCAGTGATAAGATAATGAGGGTGGAGCCCCCGTGATGGGATTAGTGCCCTTGTGAGAAGAGACACAAGAGCACTTGCTTTTCTCTCTCTGCTTTCTACCATGCAAGGATGCTGAGAAGTCGCCCATCTGTAAACCAGGAAGAGGCCCTCACCAGAACCTGACCATGCTGGCACTCTGATCTTGGACCTCCAGCCTTCAAAACCGTAGGAAATAGCTGGGCGTGGTGGCTCATGCCTGTAATCCTAGCACTCTGGGAGGCCAAGGCGGGTGGATCGCTCAAGATCAGGAGTTCAAGACCAGCCTGAGCAAGAGCAAGACCCCCGTCTCTACTGAAAAAAGTAGAAAGAAATTATCTGGACAACTAAAAATATATATAGAGAAAAAATTAGCCAGGCATGGTGGCGCATGGCTGTAGTTCCAGCTACTCGGGAGGCTGAGGCAGGAGGATCACTTGAGCCCAGGAGTTTGAGGTTGCTGTGAGCTAGGATGACGCCATGGCACTCTAGACAGGGCAACAGAGCCAGACCCTGCCTCAAAAAAAAAAAAAACCATAAGAAATAAATTTCTATCATTTAAGTCACCAGTCTGTTACAGTAGTCCAAACTAGGACACTTGGTCCCCACTCCTTGGGCTAGAGCCTGGAAACCCAAGTTTCCATTCATATAGCTGGAATTAAAAGTGGGGCAATTGGCTGGGCACGGTGGCTCACGCCTGTAATCCTAGCACTCTGGGAGGCCGAGGTGGGCGGATCATTCTGAGCTCAGGAGTTTGAGACCAGCCTGAGCAAGAGCGAGACCCTGTCTCTACCAAAAATAGAAAGAAATTAATTGGACAGCTAAAAATATATATAGAAAAAATTAGCCAGGCATGGTGGCGCATGCCTGTAGTCCCAGCTACTCGGGAGGCTGAGATAGTAGGATTGCTTGAGCCCAGGAGTTTGAGGTTGCTGTGAGCTAGGCTGACGCCATGGCACTCGCCCCAGGCAAGAGAGTGAGACTTTGTCTCAAAAAAAAAAAAAAAAAAAAAAAAAGTGGGGCAATTCCACAGTGTATACATATTTCAAAATATCACATTGTATACCATAAATATATACAAAAATTAAAAAGGAAAAAGAGAAGATATTGAAGCAAGACAAGAGGTAGAGACGGAGAAGAGGGACAAGCTCCAGGATATCAGGATAGGATGCTAGAGAGATGCACTTATCACTTTATATAATTTGCACAACAATGCTGCTAGGTAGGCTCTGTTATCTTCACTTCTCCTACAAGGAAAAGGACACCCAGAGAGATTAAGGAACTTTCCCTAGAGGGCAGCATGTCCTGGGTTTAGAACCCAAGCCCCCTGCAACCTCCACTCTAGCCACAGCAGGGGGCTGGTGCAGCAAGACCAAGGGCAGGCAAGAGTCCGGGAGGGGGCGTGAGCCCTGAACAGAGGCAGCGGTGTAGGGGTGGAGAAGGGAGATGCCTGAAGGAAAGAGAGGGTGTGATCACCAAGCTGTTATGTGCAGGAGTGAGAGAGGAAGGGAGTTGAAAAGAAAGGCTCTCAGAAGGTGGCCTTCACTGAAATGGGGAGCTGGGAGGAAGGGCAGGAGAAGGCAATGATTTCATCTGGGCGCTCTGGGTTCACATTCCCAGGGTCAGCTGAGAAGAGCTGTCCAGGAGGTGAACAGGCTCAGGTCTGCAGCTCTGGGAAAGACCCAGGTGGGATCAGTGTATCATCTACGTCCAGGTGTTGGCAGTTGCCATGGGATAGATTAGGGCTCTTAGGAAGATGTGGACAAGATGATTGGCTCTGGCTAAGGATGCAGCTGGAGATAGGAGTCAGGATCGGGGTTTGGGCCTCAGGCCAAGCCATTCCTTCTTCTTTATGCCTAATCACAGAGACTCCCAAGAACAACTTACAAGGTGCACCTTGTACAGTCCATCACGCTCTGAGGCTGAATGTGCACCACACCATAGAAGCAGCGGCAAAGTAAGATGAAAAGATTCAGACCTCAGAGTCAGACAGACCTGAGCACGAATCACGGGTCCAGCATGTACCAGTTATGTGACCTTGGATAGATCATCTAATTTCTCTAAGCTTGCATTTCCTTACCAACGACAAAATGCAGCTAATAATGCCTACCTTGTGGAGCATATGTGAAGATTTAATGAGAAAATGTATGGAAAGCACCACATAGACACATGGTACAGTGGTCCCCAGCCTTTTTGGCACCAGGAACCAGTTTCATGGAAGATAATTTTCCACAGACCTGGGGTGGGGGGAAATGGTTTTGGGATGATTCAAGTGCATTACATTTATCGTGCACTTGATTTCTGTTATTATTGCACTGTAATATATAATGAAATAATTATACAGCTCACTGTAATGCAGAATCAGTGGGAGCCCTGAGCTTGTTTTCCTATAACTAACACGGCTGCTGATCTGACAGGAGACAGAGCCCAGCTGTGATGCAAGCCCACCACTCACCTCCTGCTGTGCAGCCCGGTTCCTAACAGGCCACAGGCCAGTACTAGTCCGAGGCCTGGGGGTTGGGGACCACAGTAGATATTCAGGAACTGATAGCTCCTCCAGTCGCAGCCATTTCCTCTTCAGAGCCCATCTGATGTCACTTCGGCCTTGCAATAGTCCCCTCCAGACCTTCTCTAACTCCACCATTCATGCCGATGGGAAGCAGGAAGTCTGCAAACCACTTGGCAAAGAAGTCCTTAGAGAATTAACGTGGTTAGTGGGGAGTACTTCAATCAGACCGTCCTGAGTTCCAACACTGACTCTGACACTTCCTGGCTTCATGATCCAAGCAAGTCACCCAGCCTGTCTGAGCCTTAGTTTCCTCTTCTGTAAATGGGAGTGTTAACTCCACCTCGCGGGGCTGTTCTAAGAATTGAATGAGATCCCAGATGCAAAACCAGAGTTGCATATAGCAGGTGCTCAACAAATGCCAGTTCCTATTACCTTTGGCTTTCTTTCTATTCTTTGTCCACTGAGACAAAGTCAGAAGTTAGCCCCCATTCCGTCTTCAAATCTGGAAGTCCAAAGTACTATCAATCTCCTTCTAATGGAGTGATCATAGTCTGCTGCCTGTGACCTTTGTTTCTGAGAAAATCCTGTCTGCCCTCTAGATAGGGAGCTGCCTAGGGGGCAGAGACCCCCTTCTGTCTTCCCGAGACTGCCTGGTTCACATTAGGTATATAGTAACCACTCACTGAATAAAGGTATCAATGAATGACATTGCAGTTACATCAGAAGCTGTGGGTGAAAAAAAATTCATTTGCAGATAGAATTATTAATATTACATTGTGTACCCAATCTTGCAAAACAATGAGGCATAGCTTGTAGGAGTTTCAAACACTTTTTCACAAAATTAATTGCCAGATAATTTTCCTGCAAAACACAATAACCTCTATAAGCTAAGAAAAATAAGACACAGCTCTGAAAACCTCATTAGGCTCTGCCTGAAAGTGCAGTGGTTTTTCTGAGTTAGAAATCTGGGAATGCAAGCTTCTGCGATTGGCACTGTCTTTGCTCATGTGTAGGACACCTTTACTCCGATTCCTCCATTCCTGGCTGAGAGGGCACTGCTCCCACTGTGGGGGTGGCCTGAGCTGAGCCATCCACAGTCTCTCTCTCTCTCTCTCTCTCTCTCTCTCTCTCTCTCTCTCTCTCTCTCTCTCTCTCTGTTCTCCTGTGATCAGAGCTCAGTCTGTGACTGGGATAAGGGCTCAGTCTGTGACCATGATCAGGAAACGGTCCAGGGTCAGGATCCAGACTCAGCCTCTATCCATAGCCACAGCTATGGTCACACACACACACACACACACACACACACACACACACACACGCAGAGCTATGGTCACACACACACACACACACACACACACTTGCAGCTGAGATTAGAGATGAGCCAATGGAACAGACATGACACAAACGGCAGAGTTGCCTGCCGCGCTACTCAATAAATAATTATTGAATCAAATTAAATAAATGTTAGATGATCCTCACAGTTCCAAGACGAGGCAGGACACGGGTAGAAGGGAAGGAACAGGAAGGAGGATGCCATCAGCCCCAGTGAGAAAGGACCCACACTCACGTGTACCAGACAGAGTTAAATCTTGCTCTGACCCATTTAAACAACTCTTGGCCAGGGAGCTAGAATTGTCACCTTCAGCTGCACGGTAACCCACATAGAGATCAGAGAGCCCCAGACGGCCCACCTGGAGACATGTGCCCTCTGGCCAGATTCTGTCCGCTCCAGCAGCTGTCACCTGCTTGGGTATCACTGCTAAGTGGGTCAGCATTTGCCTGTCACTCTGCTGATTAATGGTGTGCAAAGTGGCTATCTCATGGTGGCTGGGGCACTGTGACTCAAGCCTGGGAAATGCCACTGCACCAGCAATCAGCTCACCCCATGAGCAGCGGTGAGGCTCTGAGTGTTCAATATCAGGGGCTGCTTGTGTGGGTGCCCATGAGCTCTTTGCATCAGTACGTCCCTTGTTCGGTCTCCCCTCTCTGCCTCCTCCCGTGTCCCACGGTAAAGACACCTTTGCAATGAGGGATGGGACGTAATGAAGCTAGATACAAAATTAATCAAATATGACAGAGGAACTGATGTGGAAGGCAGTCCTGTCAGCGTATTATTCACCTCCGCGGAGTGGAGTTCTTTGTTTACTGTTTGCAGCATTCGTGAAGGACTCGGGCAAGGAGCAACACCAGGGATTATTTTTCAGAATGAGGACTACAGACACATAAAATAATCGCCAGGGAGGATGGGTCCGATATTTAAATCACTGAGATTCTTCTATGTTGATTTTCCGTGTTTCTATCTAGTTATAGGAAGTATCTAAGGATGACGTCAAAGAACTTGATTGCCATGTGTTAGAGCAGAGGCCATTCATTTATTTGTTCATTCATTCATTCATTCCGCAGTCTTTGTTAAGCATCTCCTCTGCGCTTGACCCTGTCCTAGACACAGGAGTGAGCCAGCCACAATGACAGTAGTTGTTAAGTAACAGTAGCAGTTGCTGTTATTGTTGTTAGCCAGCATCAACTGGCTTTAGCACGTGCTGGATCTACCTATGTGCTAGCCATCGGGCTAAGCACGTATTTGTAAGCATCACCTTATGTAATTCTCACATAACCTATGAAGTACCTCCCTATTCATGTCCCGATGAGGAAAGTGAGTCACAAAGCAGTTAAGTAATTTGCCCAGAGTCAAGCAAGTGGTAAGTGGTCAAGTCATGGCACATGGCCATTCAGATCTTCCCTCCTCAAAATGTGAATTTTGAACAGAATGACTAGAAGATTCAAAAATGGGTTGGGATCCACTCGTCCCCCAGGCCATGCCTGAACAAGACCAACTCTGGCCCTGCCCTCGTCTTTTTTCACCCCAAGCCTGGATCTTCAGCCTTCTCTTCAATCCTTCAATATCCACCACCTTGCGCCAGTGCGTTTTGTGTTGTCTACATTAGCCAACATTGGCTTCTGTTGTTACACTCAAAAAACCCTAATTGGTACAAGTAGTGAACACCCCGTGGTAGGAGTGTAAGAGAGTAGAGGCTGCATGAACATGTGGGCTACAAAGAAGGGATTCGCACGTGAAATGGTGTGACATTGTATTCTCCAAAGATGTCTGCAAACATGTCCCTTATCCCACACCCTCTTCTAGACCTTGCCACTCCCACATTGAGTGGTGGGTCAATATCCTCTTCCCTGGAAACTGGACACAACTTTGTGGCTGCCTCGGCCAAAGGAGCATGACAGAAGTAACACTATGTGACCTCCCAGGCTGCATCCCAAAGTGCCACACACTCTGTCTTGCTCCCCTGAGACGCCTTCTCTGGGAACCCAGTCGCCATACTGTGCACCATCCCAAACCAGCCCATGCAGACAGACCACGTGCGGAGGCCAAATAGAGGTGCTCTGTCCAATGGCCCAGCTGACAGCCAGCTCCAGATATCATATCATATCAAATTCCAGATATGAGTGAAGACATCTCCAGGTGATGCCAGCCCAAAGTCACTGAGTGACACCCACTCCACACACAACCACTGGCCTTCAGGTCTCTCCAGTTGAGGCCCCAGACATTATGGGGCAAAAACACACCATCCCCACTGGGTCCTGTCCAAATTCCTCACACACAGAATCGCAAACATAATAAAAGTTGTTGCATTACACCACTGAGTTTTGCAGCAATAGCAACTAGAGCTGATGGGCATTCATAAGAAAAGATGCTAAGGGACATGTCCAACCCGGAAACTGTTGTCTCAGTAACTTCCCCAGGAACTGCTCTCCACACCCATGAACACGCCCAGGCAGGGGTTCTCGTGGTTAATGACCTTTCCACTCAGCGGGGCACAGGGCTTCAGGGGCCAGAGTCGGAGTGACACCTCGAGCCCAGGATCTGAAAAACTCAGCCCATGTACTCAGCAGACAACCCTTTTGCTAGGAAGAAGTTTCAGGTGTCAACTGGGAAGAAGGACCTTCTGGGGAAGTATCCCATTTAGAAACCAGAAGAACAAGAGAGAAATCATGAATTCTGCTGACAGGGGCATCCTATTTGTTATTCAAGGAAGGATCATTTGTATCTGAGGAACGTCAAACAAATCAGCAGAGACTGCTTTTTAGGCCAGGGAGAGACGGAGCAGGTGAAATAAACAGGGTATGCAAAAGTGATAGCATCAGGAAGTTATCTAGAGAGAAACGAAATGTCCTGAGCTAGTTGGGGATTTCATTAAAGTAAGTCTTTGGTAAAAGTAATGCTCTGTTCTTGTCACCACTGCAATCTGGCCATCTCTCTCCTGAAAATGGAATGGTGTTCATGCTGGGGACAAGGACAATCCAGCCCCTCTCTGTCTCTGTCGTGCATGTGTGTGTGTGCATGTCCCCAGCCCCAGCCCTCTGTCACTGTGTCCTGGTTTTTGTGTCGTGGCTAAGAGGACAGACTCCTGAGTCAGGATGCCTGGATTAAAGTCCTGTGCGGCCTCAGGAAAGTTACTCACCCTCTCTAGGCCTCAGTTTTCTCATCTGTTTTTTTTAAAAAAAGAGTCATAATAGTATCTACTTTGCAGGATTGTTGTGGGATTTAATTAAACATTATCACAGTCCTTGCTACTAAGGGAATTTAAGTTTTATTATATCTTTGTCATTATTACCGAGTGCTTTTCTGGGCCTGTATAGGCATCTGGGCTGATGGGGCCTGAGGCGTCTGTGTGTACGTACGTGTCTGTCTGTAGGGCTGCCTTCACTGCCCTCCTCACCTCGCAGACACCCATTCCTTTTCCACCTGTGTCTGAAACGCGATCCTTCACTCTTCCCTGGATGAACAGAGAGTTGTAAACCACCAGAGTGCCATGGAATGGCCAGGAAAAATATGAGCCCAACTTATTTAGGGAGGGCCTGGAAAGTGGCGCCAACTTCTGTAATTACCAACCTCAAAATCTCAGTGACTTAACAAAATACAGGGTGGTTTCTTGTCATCACAACCTGAAGCAAGATAGGAAGTTGTCCTTGGGGGGCTCTTCTCCAAGTGGGGACTCAAGGATCCAGGCTCCTTCTATCTTATAAAACCACCATCCTGGAAGCCTGGAGGGCTGTGTGGGATGTTTTTAACCCAATCCTGGACAAGACTTACATCACTTCTGCCCACACTCCGCTGGCCAGAACTCAGTGTGTGGCACACAATAACACCGACTTTGCCATAAACAGTAAACTCAGAGAAATGCTACTTTCTGCCTGTAAAATGCTTAGAGCTTGTTAGGTAGGACTCAGACCCAGCAAATGCCCCATGCTGTTTGTTATTTCTGAGGTTGGGGGTGGCACTAAAGACCTGTTCTCAATCCATTTCCCTCTCCCCATCTCACCCTGGTCCAGGCCACCACCCCCTTTTTCCGGAACTACTACAATATCCACCATTGTTCTCCATGTCCCCGCCCCGGCCTCTTTTCCATCCTGCACAACGCAGCCAAGTCAACTGAAATGGAAATCTGAACTCCCCCCTCATCTCTCATACAATAGTTCCTGGTGGCTCTGGGGAACAGAGGCAACCCCTTGAGCTTACGAGGCCCTGCCCACCTGCCCCGCTCCCACCCCACCTCTCTCCACTCTGTTCTTCGAACTCTGGATTCCAGTTTGACCTGCCAACGGTTCCTCAACGTCACTGTGTGAATCCCGTCTTCGAGCCACACATGCTGTTGCCTCTGCCTGAGACACACCTACTCACACAGCTCCAGCGGCTCCAGTGGTATAGCTGCTCCCCCATCATCCAAGTCTCACCTGGAAGTTTGCTCCTCACCCCTAGGCTGGATCAGGTCTCCTCCTCTTCCCTCCCATAGCCCCTTATCCTAAACCTCATCCCTCTTCACGGTTAAGTTATCTGGGATTCCCCACTCAACTCCAAGCCCCAAGAGGCCAAGAGTCATATCTCCCCAGCAGCAGCCATGGTGCCCAGCACAGAGTAAGTACTCGGTAGGTAACTGCTGGGTTAATGACTCGCTCTACTGGAGCATCGATAATATCCTATTATACCTATTGGTGTACCTCCCTGAGTCCTCTATTTGATAGAAACTCTCCAATGCCTCCTATGTATTTTTGGTGCCTGAACCAGGACTTTGCACACAAAAGAGAAAAACGAGGAATTGACTCATATTGACAAATAACTTATTTTTCAACTTCATCTGTCTACTTTGACAGTATATGAAACCAGTCCGTGTGGTGTGTGAGCCAGAAATTAGACAGAGGTGATGTTGGGATCCAGACTCTGTGGCGAGTTGAGTGGTGAGATCCATTTCGGGGCTCAAGGTTGTGAAAGTCATCCCTGTGGGACCATCGTCTCATTAAACAGACCCTAGGGAGAGTCTGGTGTTTTCTTCTGAGAGTCCACCTTCTGTGGTAGTTAATTAGTCAGAGTTTAGGATAATTGGCTTTTCTCCTCAGGGCAATATCATCTGAGGCCCAAACCAACACAGGCTGCCCAGGAGCTGGCAGCAGATCCAATACCCCAGCATCCTTCCCAAGCTAGGTGGGAAAGAAGCCAAAAGAGAGTGTTTCTTCAGATCACAGAGGGAAGAGAGGTTGTGATTTCACAGTACATTTTCCTGAACATGAAGGGAAAGAAAGTCAAACAAAGCAATAGTTTGGCAACAGATGGTGAGCAAGATCAGTTGGGAAAATCTCTTTTGGGGCTGAAAGGAAAAACTGCAGAGATGCCTCTATCGAGGGTGTCACTGACTCCCACCTGCCTGTAATGTCTTTATTTTTTAGCCTAAAATGCTTCATCCAAAGGAAGATCAAATCTGAAGAGCTGTCTCACACCTTTCATCTCAACTGGCATGAACATGTCTCAGAAAGCACAGGAATAAAAGCTAAATAGACTCTGAGCTCAGTCACCATTCAGGACCAACCGCAGGAAGCAGGATGTTGTGGATGGGGGTGCTGGTTTCCACAATGGACACCACCTAGCTGGACCAAGAGTTATGACACTGGTAGAGGGTAGTGAGCCTCCCCACAGCAGGTCGGGATGGGAGGACTACTGCCCAGACACGGACGCATACCACAAGTGCCACCAGCACACAGCCACAAACTGTCTCTGCCTATGGAAGGATTTCCAAACCTCTGCCACACATAGAACACCTAAGCCATGCTGACATCTTATACTTGCTCACACGATGCAGTGAGAAAGGTAAAACATCACTTCTGTGGTATGCATGAGAAAACATCAGACAGACCCAAATTAAGTGGCATTCTACAAAATAACTGGCCAGTACTCTTCAAAGGTATCATGAACATGAAAGATAAAGAAAGACTTAGGAACCATCACAGAGTGGAGGAAATCAAATAGATAGGACCACTAAATGTAACATGGGACCCTGGATTAGCTACTGGACCAGACAAAGGACATTAGTGGGAGAACTGGCAAAATTAGAATAAGGTCTGTAGGTTGGTCAATAGTATCAATCAGTGTAATTTTCTGGTTTCAGTAGCTGCCCTGTGGTTATGTAGGATGTTAGCATTAATGGAAGCTGGTTGAAGGGTATCCAGGAATGCCCTGTACTATTTCTGCCACGCTTCTGGAAATCTAATGTTATTTCATTAAAAAAAGGTAAACGAATCTGCCTACAAATTTTTAATAGTACACACTTATGGGGTACATTATGATATTTTGATACATGTATGCAATGTGGAATGACCAAATTAGGGTAATCAGCATATTCGTTACCTCTAACATTTATCATTTCTTTGTGTTGGGAACATTCAAATTCTACTCTTCTAGCTATTTGAAAATATACAAAATTGTTTTTAATTATAGTCACCCTCCAGGGCTACAGAACACTAGAACTTACTCCTCCTATCTAGCTGTACTTTTGTATTCATTAACCAATCCAGTAACCTCTAGTAACCACTATTCTACTGTCTACTTCTATGACATCATATTTTTTATTAAATAGCTTCCCACATATGAGTTAGAATATGCAGGATTTATCTCTCTGTGCTTGGTTTATTTCACTTAACATAATATTCTCCAAGCTCATCCATGTTGCCACGAATGACAATATTTTGTTCTTTTCATGGCTAAAGAGTACTCTGTTGTGTATATATTAATATATCATATTTTCTTTACGCATTCATCTGTTGATGGACACTTAGGTTGATTCCATATCTTGATGATTGTGAATAGTGATGTAATAAACATAGGAGTGTGGATATCCCTTTGGTGTACTGATTTTCTGTCCTTTGGGTATATATCCAGTAGTGGGATTGCTGGATCATATGGTAGTTCTATTTTTAGTTTTTTGAGGAACTTCCATACTGTTTTCCATAAGGGCTATACTAATTTACAGTCACACCAACAGAGTATAAGAGTGTTATTTTTTATTTTTTTATAGTAGCCATTCTAACTGGGGTGAGATGATATTTCACTATGGTTTTTATTTGCATTTACCTGATGATTAGTGATGTTGAGCATTTTTTCATATACCTGTTGGCCATTTGTATGTCTTCTTTTGAGAGATGTCCATTCAGCCGATTTGCCTACTTTTTAAATTGGATTATTTTGGCTTTTGCTGTTGTTTTAGTCCCTTGCATATTCTGGACATTAATCCCTTGTCAAATGAATAGTTTGCAAATATTTTCTCCCATTCTGCAGATTGTCTCTTCACTCTGTTGATTATTTCTTTTGCTGTGCAGAAGCTTTTTCACTTGATGTAGTCCCATTTGTCTATTTTTGCTTTTGTTGCCTGTGGTTTGGAGGTCTTCTCCATAAAATCTTTGCCCAGGCCAATGCAATGTCTGGAGTGTTTCCTGTATGTGTTCTTCTAGTAGTTTCATAGTTTCTGGTCTCAAATTTAAGTCATTAATATGTTTTGAGATGATTTTTGTATACGGTAAGAAAGATGTAGTTTCATTTTTTGGCATACGGATATCCAGTTTTCCTAGCACCATTTGTTGAAGAGACTGTCCCTTCCTCAATGAATGTTCTTGGTGCGTTTGGGGAAAATCAGTTGGCTATAAATATATGGATTTATGTCTGTGTTCTCTGTTCTGTTCCATTTGTCTGTGTGTCTGTTTTTATGCCAGTACCATGCTTCTTTGGTTACTATAATTTTGTAGTATATTTTGAAGTCTGGTAGTATAATGTCTCCAGCTTTGCTCTTTTCGCTCAGAATTGCTTTGGCTATTTAGGATCCTTTGTTGTTAAACATGAATATCAGGATTGTTTTTTCCATTTAGGTAATTGGGTAGCATCATCATTTTCATAATATTAATTCTTCCAGTCCATGAACATGGCTGTATTTTCATTTGTGTGTGTTGTGTCCCTTTCAATTTATTTCATTAGTTTTTTATAATTTTCTTTGTAGAGACCTTTCACCTCTTGGTTAAATTATTCCTAGGTATTTTTTGTAGCTATTATGAATGGAATTATTTTTTTGATTGCTTTTTCTGGTAGTTTGTTTGTAGTGTAAGAAACATTACAGATTTTTATATATTGATTTTGTATCCTGGAAATTTGCTGAATTCATTTATCAATTCTAAGAGTTTTTTGGTGGAGCTTTATGTTTTTTCTATATATGAAATCATGTTATCTACAAACAAGGACAATTTCACTTCCTCCTTTCCAATTCAGATGCCCTTTATTTCCTTCTTCTGCCTAATTGCTCTGGCTAGGACTTCCAGTATTATGTTGAATAAAAGTGGTAAAAACAGCATCTTTGTCTTGTTCCAGATCTTATAGGAAAAGCTTTCAACTTTGCCCCATTCAGTATGATGTTGGCTGTGAATTTGTCATACATGGATTTTATTGTGTTGAGGTACGTTAATTATACACCTAACTTGTTTCTATCAAGAATCGATGTTGAATTTTATTAAATGCTTTTTCTTCATCTGTTAAGATGATCATATTGTTTTTGTCTTTTGTTCTGTCAGAGTGATGTATCATGTTTATTGATTTGTATATGCATCCGTACTTGCATCCTCAGTATAAATCCCACTTGATCTTGGTAAGTGATCTTTTAATGTGTTACTGGATTCAGTTTGCTAGTATTTTGTTGAGGATTGTTGTTTCTATGTTCATCAGGGATATTGGCCTATAGTTTTCTTTTTCTGCTGTATCCTTATATGTTTTGGTATCAGGTTAATTCTGGCCTCATCGATGAGTTGGGAAGAATTCCCTCCTCTTCAATTTTCTGGAAGAGTTTGAGAAAAATTGGTATTAGTCCTTCTTTAAATGTTTGACAGAATTCTGCAATGAATACACCTTTACATGATGAGATAAAAAAAAATAGAATTCCACAGTGAAACCATTGGGTCCTGGGGTCTTCTTTGATGAGAAACTTTTTATTACAGATTCAATCTTATTACTCATAATTGGTCTGTTCAGGTTTTGAATTTCTTTTTGGTCCGATCTTTTTAGGTTGTATGTGTCTAGGAGTTTATCCACTTCTACTAGGTTTTCTAATTTGTTGTTAGATAGTTGTCTGTAATAGTCTCTAATCATCCTTTGTATTTCTATAGTATCAGCTGTAATGTCTCCTTTTTCATTTCTGGATTTATTTATTTGAGTCTTTTTTCTTCCTGGTTGCTCTAGGTAATAGTTTGTTGATTTTGCTTATCTTTTCAAGATTTTGCTTATCTTTTGTTGATCTTTTGTATTTTTTTAGTCTCAATTTCATTTATTTCTGTGTGATATGTATTCTTTCTTTCCTTCTACTCATTTTGGATTTGGCTTGTTCTTGCTTTTCCAGTTCCTGGAGATGCATCATTAGGTTACTTATTTGAAATCTTTCTAATTTTTTTGATGTAGGTTTTTATTGCTATAAACTTCCCTCCTAGTACCAATTTTACTGTATCCCATAGGTTTTGGTATGTTGTGTTCTATTTTCACTTATTTCAAGAAATTTTTAAATTTTCTTTTTAATTTCTTCATTGACCCATTGGCCATTCAGGAACTTGTTGTTTAATTTCTATGTATTTGTGCAATTTCAAAAGTTCCCTTCATTATTGATTTCTAGTTTTATTCTATTGTGATCAGAAAAGATACCTGATATGATTTTAATTCTTTTAAATTTGTTGAGACTTGTTTTGTGTGCTAACATGTGGTCTCTCCTAGAGAATGTTACATGTGCTGATGAAAAGAATGTGTATTCTGCAGCTGTTGAATAAAATGTTTTGGAAATATCTGTTAGATCCATTTGGTCTAAAGTGTAGCTCAAATCCATTGTTTCTTCATCGATTGTCTAGATGATCTGTCCAATGCTGAGAGTGGGGTGTTAAAGTCACCAACTATACTGTGTTGGAATCTATCTCTCCTTTTATATCTAATAATATATGCTCTACATATCTGGGTGCTATGGTGTTGGGTGCATGTATATTTACGCTTGTTAAATCTTCTTGCTGACTTGATCCCTTTATCATTACATAATGACCTTCTTTGTCTTTTTTAACAGTTTTTTACTTAATAGGATTTGTTACTAGAGACTTACTATATTCTTTTGGAGGTGTTGTATTTCCTTGCTTGTTCATGTTTCTTGTGTCCCTGCATGGATGTCTGTGCATCTGGTGAAACAATTTCCTCTTCAAAAAGACTTTCATCTGCAGTTGAGTTTTAGTGTGCTGGTTGGGTAGAGTGTGCTGATCCTGTGTCCAGAGAGGTGTAGTGGTATAGTCTCTCTTCAGCTTCTTCGGTTATGTTCAATGTCAGCAATAACTATGGGTGCCTCAGTGGCCTAAACTGTAGAAATATGTGGTAGCAGCAGCAGCAGTGTAGGTTGCTAATATCTTCAGTTTCAAGGTTTGTGGGGTGTTCCTAAATTCATATAGACCTAACAGAGTGAATTCCTCTTGGTGTCAAGTCTGACGGCCTATAAGCAGCTGCAGCAGTCCTGGGTTCCAGATGCAGGTGCTCAAAGTAGCTGTGGGGCCAGGGTCCTAGGCTCAGGGTCTTGTGAACCTATTATGGCACCTGGGTTTTGGGATACAGGTTTGCTCCCTGTGACAGGGTTGGATGTAGATTGCACACAGGGCCAGGGTCTATGACTCTGAGGCAACCCCTTGCACCTTGGGTCTAGGAGTACAGGCTGTAGCTATGATCTGTCTCTGGGGGTTAGGGTACAGCACTGGCTCAACTGCAAGAAAGAAGGGTTACTGTGGAGATTTAAACCTGGGGATCTGGGCACAGGTGCAGTTTTGGCACCTGAGCCAATAGGACTCAGTGATGACTCAGGTTCCAGGAGAGGAGGCACCATGTACTAGTGACTCTAGACTCTGGGACGGTGGGGCTTGGCGGTATCCCAGGCTCTGTGAGGTCAGGTGCAGTGGCAGCAAGTACCCCAGAATCGCAGAGCATGACTGTCATTTGGGCCCTGGGGGAGGCAGGGAACAGCACAGCAATGACTTCTCTCCCAAAGGAGAGGGGTATCTCAGCAGCCCAAATTCTAGGGTGCTAGTCCAACTCCAAGGAAAGAGAGTGCTAGAGTTATTTGGCCTGTAGAGCAAGGTGTTTCAGCTCAGCCACTGCTCTATTTTTCTGGAATGCAGGTACTGTGTCAGCTCAGCCCTGGGATGCACCATTTGCTCAGTTCAGTGGGGGAACTGGCTCCCCAGGGGGCAATGTGCTACTTTGGCTTAGGCCTGGGGTGGGGGTGGGGTGACTCTTCTGGGTGGCCCAGGCACTGCTTCCTGGAATACAGGGCCCTGCTTCAGCTTAGGCAGCAGAGAGGCATGACATGACTTCTCTAGGTGGCCAATGTACTATTTTTCCCAGGAGGCAGAGTACCACTTGAGCCCCAGCCTGAGGGGGCAGTGGAAGGAGTAGATGGAGCAGCTCTTCATTCACTTGGCCCCATGGGGAAGGGTATAACAGCTGTTCATGGCTCGACTTGGGGATGTCGGGCCAAGGGCTGGGGTAGTTTGGTAGTTTGGGTGCTTTGGTAGTTGGGCTACGAGGGTGGGGTGGTTTGGTGGAGGCTTAACCTCAAGGACAAAGGGAAGCCATGGCTACTCACCCCCAGAGCAAGACACACTCCAGCAGCTCCAACTCCAAGATGGCATATTGCAGTGGCCACATGAACCACAGAGGGTAGGGCACAGGGCTGGCTCCTACTCTGGGGGGACCATAGCTATACAGACTCCAGGCAGCTCCCTCAGCTGGGCTCAGTGCCCACGAGGACTCCAGGGGACCCCAGTGGTGAGATCTGTAGGTGTCCAAGGTGTTGATGAGGGCTCACTTCCTCCCTGTAAGGAGAAGTCCTCCTGTTCCCAGCAATCCCAGTTGGGGGATGGGGTGTTGGCTCCCGGCCTTTCCTTCTGTTCTCTGTGTGGCCATCCTGAGTCTGTGCTCACCAGGGTTTCTCTCCTCTGACGCACCCCAGCGCCCTCCCTCAGTCATCTTCATTAACACGTTGCTGTTCACTTGTTCTCGCTCTCTTTGTGAGGGGGACTAGGGTTTCTAGGTGGTCATCTTGCTGATGTCATCTCCACTCCCTAAACTCAATTCTTTTTTAATGAAGTGAACTTATTTTCAAAGGAAACTTACTATCACTCCCAAACATGAAAAACCAAGGTCATTAATCATAAAATAAAATTAACTGGTAAAAATGAATGCAGTGATTATCAGGGGCTGAGGAATGAGATGTCATCAAAAGGATACAAAATTTCAGTGAAATAAGAGGAATAAGTTCAAGAGATCTACTATACAACATGATAGTTATAGTTAGTAACACTGTATTATATTCTTGAAAAATGCTAAAAGAATAGATTTGAAGTGTTCTCACCATAAGAAATGATATGTGAGTTAATGCATATGTTAATTAGCTCAATTTAGCCATTCCACAATGTATACACATTCAAAACATCAACATCATGTGTACGCAATAAATGTATTTAATTTTTATTTGTCAATTAAAAATAAATTAAATTTTTAAAATGAATACAGTGAAAGCTAGGTACTGCTGCCCACCAGAGGCTTTGAGCTCAAGACGTCTTGCTGCTTTGTTAAAAAGGGAAATTAGCAAGTGCTAGAGAAGTGTTGAAATACATCAGCATGCAACTGGCACTTTCTCTATGATGTAATCAGAGGAGAGAAAGAGATTTAAAAAGTGAATCATTTTCTCACTATGTGATTCACCGCTAGTTAGTATCTTGTCTGAGCACCTTTTAAAAATCATCTCTGTTTTTGTGCCAGTACCATGCTGATTTTAATATTACAGCTTTGTAATAGAGTTTGAAGTCTGGTAGATTGATGCCTCCCATTTTGTTTTTATTGCCCAGAATTGTTTTTGCTATGCGGGGTCTTCTCTGGTTCCATACGAAGCGTAGAATTAATTTTTCTACATCTGTGAAGAATGATGTTGGTATTTTAATAGG
>RJWJ010002684.1:0-96643 GCA_004363605.1 Indri indri
AAAAAAAAAAAAAAAAAAAAAAAAGAATAGCTATGCAATGAAGGATGCTCTAAGAATTCATTGTTTTGACTAACTTTATCCACTACCGGAAACTAATGCAATTCCTGCAAACCTTAATTTCATTCTTTTATTCATTAATCTACAAGAACCATTACAGAAAATGTTTCTCAAATTTATCTCCTGCCCCACGTCCATTTCTAAACTAGAATTCAGGCCCTCATTACCTCTAGCATAGATCACTGCAATAACCTACTTAGCTGCAATTCTCCCTGTTTCAAATCAAACTACATAATAGGGTCTGAACAGTATTGCCACAATACAGCTCTGAACGTATCATTCTCTCCTCTCAAAAATTAAGCATAAATCCCATTTCAAGGTTGCCATACCATGACAATCCTCAAGTCTTTCCTCCCATTTCTTCACAGACTCTATACTTGACCCAAACTGGACTCACTGTTCAACATGTGCTGGTTTCCCATCTTCATCCCTTTTCCTGGAACATCTCCCTCCCTAACTCCATCTCTCAAAATTCTACCCTTTCTTGAAACACATTAAGCCCTTCCTGACAGCTCCAGTTTTCTTTTTGTCCCATCTTAAAGCATTTTTAGTATTTGTCATCATTTGCGTTGCCATTTTTACCATCTTCCAACTCTTGTATTTTCTGTGCTCATTTCCCTTCATTTTTAGAGACATAGCTCCTGAAAATTCCATTCTGTCCCTCATGGTGGCAATATGAATCAAAACGAAAGGAATCCAAGGAGGAGGTAAAACTGAAAGAGATAGGGCTGTGGTCAGGAGCACAGTCACTCCTCTCTGACTTGGACAGGCCCTCACAGAGCAGTTTCCTGCTCCAATCTGGGTGGGTAACCACAAAAATACTGGGTTTTATTTTACATTTCGCAAATGCTCCCAGTCCCCAGTCCTCCCTTGACTTTAGACTCACTATCTCCACCACTGGTTGGGTATGTAATATTTTGACAGCTCTTGCCCTGAAATTTAATTATTAATGCTTTCATGCCTTATCTTGGCTAGACTACTACCTAAGAGTAAACATTGTCTTTTGCTTTCATTATTGCCTGTAAGTTACTTAACATAGTTCCTTGCAATGAGTAGACATTTAACACACTGCCACATTAGAAAAAAAATTTTTTTCCTTGGGGCCATGGTGTTTTATTACAAAAATAGAATAAAAACTTCAAAACAAGATGACCCTTTTTAATTCAATGAAAAATTTGTTACTTTTTATTGTTTTCTGTGCATGAGTTATATGCAACTTGAAAAATAGTTCACGTGGCTTCCAGGGTGAAGAGACATGAGTTAAATATGCTTCATGAGGTCCTGGGCTCAAAACTAGCACGAGTGAAATACAACTCACAGGGAAGTTAATGTGTTAAATTTTTGTTCAAATGGAACAACATCAACATTTTCTGCTCATTTGTAGAAAGTTCAACAAATTCACCATAGGCCTGTTATTTCGATACTAGGAAGGTCATTTATCAATTAAGAGATTTCACTATATTATGATTGTCAGGTTATTTCTTTATTTATTTGTTTGAGACAGAGTCTCACTCTGTTGCCTGGGCTAGAGTGCTGTGGCGTCAGCCTAGCTCACAGCAACCTCAAACTCCTGGGCTCCAGCAATCCTCTTGCCTCAGCCTCCTGGGTAGCTGGGACTACAGGCATGCACCACCATGCCCGGCTAATTTTTTCTATTTTTAGTTTTTTGGCTAATTTCTTCCTATTTTTAGTAGAGATGGGGTCTCCCTCTTGCTCAGGCTGGTCTTGAACTCCTGAGCTCAAGCAATCCTCCTGCCTCGGCCTCTCAGACTGCTAGGATCACAGGCGTGAGCCACTACGCCCAGCCTGTCAGGTTATTTATAAAACATCTGAGTAAGAATGAGAGGAATATTATATAGCAGCACAGGTTTAAGATACAAAAATAAATGTTATGTACATGGGTAAGTTATATAAATGTCTCCCATTATACTTCCCTGTGTAACCAACCTATATCCCTCCCAAATAATGATGTTTCATTGATGTGCTTACGATGCATTCTCCACATTCATTAATTGATTGCCTATGATCTATGTAGCACTGGTCTGTATAATAAATGTTTTGTTAGGTTCTCTGTCACTTAACCTTTCTCAATAATGGGAGTAACTTTCTGTATACTGGTGGCACAGCAGGAAATGGAGGTGGGGCATTAGGTGTTGCCTAGCTGAATTTTTCACAGTTAAATTCAGTCTATCATTGAACTCCAAAGTTGGAAGGGCCCTTGTGATAAACTATTTCATTTAGGACAAATTTGAGACTTGGTGGGTCTATGTTCTTCAAAGAACATCCTGTTAATCAGTGGTGGAGAGAGCGCCCATAAGCGGTCTCCTAATGGCCCAAAGCACTTTCCACTGCATCACCGACAAACTCCCTTCACTACTCACCCCTCCAAGTCAAGCAAAGTTACTTCCCACAACGGATCCCCTCAATGTCCAAAACTGCTCATTTAAAAAGCCCCGTAAACTCCAGAAACTGAAAGGAAAAGGGTGAAGTGTATATAATCTTTTCCTGTTGCATCCTAATCACTTCTTCACTCAATAGGCTTCAGACACTCTTTCATCACCATCATAATGGTGGTGGTTTGAAGGTGACCAGATAATCTGTGGACACTTGTGAGCTTACCAAGCCCATCAAATTAAAAGAAAAAAAAAAAGGCCCATGGAATTTGGTATCCTCTTAGGTCGCCCGAATTTTACAACTTGAGGTCCCTAGGAACCCAGAAAACCCTCACCAGAAAAAAAGCAAATGGGGACAAGCAAGGAGCACAGAAATCAGACTAGGGTCATTTTGTCCGCGACTCCTTGGGGTGAAAACCGAAGACTAGGGGACAAGAAGGGACATGCAGACTCCCTCTCCCCAGTCCCAGGAGTATCCATCCCAGTCCGGAAACCAAAACTTCGTTCCTTTCCCGCCTGAACCCAGGGATGTCTCTGCTGGGAGACAACGCGTCCTACCGTACGGGCTGCTTCGAGGAATGGAGACATGGGCTCCCCTCCACCCCGTTCGGGGTCGTCCTGGTGAGGGGGGCACCGAAGCACAGCCGCACACATCCGCCTCTGTCCCCGCCCGTCCTCCCTGGCAGCACCCACGTCTCACCGTGAACCCCAGTGAAGATTGGGGTGCTGGGATAGAAAGGGCTGTGGCTCGGAGGATCGAAAGACATCGGCCTGTGACCCAGTCCCTAGGGGCGTCAGAAACCAGAGCTAGCGTCACAAGAGCCGGAAGTACGTCACAGACGCCCTCCGGGTATGAGCTTCGCTTCAGGGTCCTCTCTAGGACGCGGGAGGACTTCGGTTCCGGTTTCCAAATCACAGGGCTCCAACCTCTGGCTTTGGGGATCTAGCTCCTCAGCTTGTCAGCTCCGAGGACGTGCGGGGGCGAGAAGGAGATTAGGTTTCCCTTCATACTGCCCGGCTCAGATACTTATACGTTTCTTCTATTTTTCTTATCGATGGCAATAATTTTAGTAGTTATAATTATTATCAAACAATAATAATAGTGATTGCGTGTCTGTGGCAGAACTGAAACCAAGCGCCGTAGACAGAGGAAGATCAAGGATAAGTGGTGTCACAAACCGATGTGGTTGCTTCTTTTGGGACCCTGATTCTTTTTGTATTGGCAGTTGAATGGGCAGTATTTTTGAATATTTGGTCTACGGGCAACAGGCGTTCTTTCCAACACTAGATAGTTATGAGACTTTGAGCGTGGCTAATGTTTCCAGGGAGTTTTCAGAGTAATGATAGAGAAATTAGTACAGTAAGTTGAATTGGAGGCATTTTTGTTCTCAGTGTTATTACAGTAAGTATGGTTTCTACCATTACTTCCTGAGTAGGTCAATAATAACTTCACCTTTTATAAAACAGTAACCGAGACCTTGAATTGCTGTGACATGACTCTTAGTTCTGAGACGAGTTTGCGGTAGAGCTCAACAATGGAAAAGTCCACAAAAGGAACAGCAACCTGTTACAGAGCTTACCTATGACTAGGTGGTATCCTGAATTACCTTCTAAGCCCTGACCAACATTTCATTCCTTATGCGGTTTGACCTTGCCATGGTTGCCATTATTTTCTGCCTGTCTACTTCCCCACGACTCTTTCCAATAATCCACCTGAGTGTGCCTTTGCTCCTTTATCACTGGCTGGCTCTCTAACTCCTTGATGACATCACATTCTCAGAACTTATTCCCCCAGATACATCCTTATGTTTTCTTCCAGTGTTCCAAGTCATTTCTAAGAGTATTATTATGCATTGCATTTTTCTTTATCTAAACCAGTCTCTCCTCCCCACCCCCGTCTCCATTCCTACATTGAAATGCCTAAAGGGTTCAGGAAGGTAGATTACTGAATGCAGCTGGCAGGGTATAAGTTTTTGTATTTATGTAGTGTGTGTGGCAGGGACTGTGAGGGGCTCTATAACTCTTCTTTGCCTACTGATCTACTGGCACAAGAAACCCAAAGTGGCCCAGTGGTATTCTGTTTCCAGTTCAGTGGAACACTTAATGTGTCTACTAGAGGAAATGTTCTTCCGGGGAATGAGGACTATAATCCAGCTGACTCTCAATTTTGGAGCTAGAAAGCACAATTTCTACAAGTGGGTTACTGGGTGTAACAATAATAGGGGATACTCCTGTTTCATTCCCTTGGTTCTTGTACACATGTAGTCTTTCTGTTGGAGACACAGTACTATATATCCATACTGGTCCCATGCATATCAATGCATACACTGCATCCAGAAGGACGGCTCCCCAACTTTGCAAGATGTTGTATCTTAGCATTTTAGCTGAGTCTTCAGTAGGCCATTCCAAAGTTCTATCTGGCTAGCTGCTTCTGAATGATGAGTAAGTACCATGAACTCTGTAGTTTTAAGTTCATTGTCACAACTCCTTGGCTATCAAATGGATTCCTTAGTTTAAGGTATGTCAATGGATAAGGCATCCTGTAAGCCCTCAGGCTTACAGCTTAGTTGTAGAGAATTTCCATAAGGCCATAGGTGTTATGGGTAAGGTGACAGTGGGGCAGAGGTAAGTGGCAAGGGATTCTGGTGGTGGTGTTGGAGGCAAAGCAGTCGGGGAAGACAAGCCCATATTTAGAGCATGTTATCAGTTCTGGTAAGAACAAATTGCTGCCCCTTCCGAGTTAAGAGGGATCTGATGCACTCAATAAGGTGGTAGCTGGTATGCACAAGGCTCAGTGTTGGTCTCAAATACTGGCAGGTCTCTAGTGCTGGCAGGCTAGACACTCCACAGTGGTAGAATTTGTATGAGCTTTGGTAAGTGGAAGTCCATATTGTTGGGACCATGCTCAGACTCTATACCTGCTGCCATGGTCTCTCTGTTCATGAGCTTATTGCATAAGCACTGAGATGGCCCTTGACCAGTGAGTCAAGCCATTCATCACTGCCCAGGAGTCAATGCATCTCTGTACCTTAGACTACCTCCTCTGAAATATGATGTCAATGACCAAATGTACCATTGCTCACTGAGAGAATTTTTCTTCACCAGTATACTTCAGAGCAACCCCTGAGTGGGGCTGTAATGAAGGCATGATCTGTTTCTGGATAATGCCAACATATTGAACTGACCCACCTCTGAAGAGACCCAAGCCTCTTCAGTATCCATCAGTTAGTTGTAGGGAACTTTCGTAAGGCCATAGCTGTAAGTTACGGGTGAGATGGCAGTGGCGCAGAAGTGAGTGATATGGGAGTCCCGGCCAGCTATTCGTGACTTATTTGTGCTTTCTTGACCTGTTTAAGCCAGACTCCAAATATACTACATCCTTCACACAGCGGATTGCTGCCACACTTGCTGTACCTTATGATTTGGTGCATCTAAAAACACAGTTCATGATAGGCAGCTCATGTTGCATAGTCATGAGCTGTCCAAGGTCAAATTTTTAGCCCCAATGAAGTTTGTTAGCATGCCAGAACCTTTTTAAAATGGAGGGTCTTTTTTTTTTTTTTTGCCTTATAAGGCATGTCTTTGCTCCAGAACTTTAGGTATTTGTGCCATGACATTTTTTATGGGTTGAATTGTACCCCCATTCCACCCCCAATTCACATGTTGAAGTCGTAGCCCCTAACACGTCAGAATGTGAACTTATTTGGGAATAGGATCCTTTCAGAAGTAATTTCTTAAGACTAGGTCATACTGGAGCAGGGTGGGTCCCTGATCTAATATGACTGTCATCCTTGTTTGGGAAATTTTTATTTTTATTTTTTATACTTTTTGGAGGTGGCACCTGGATGTAAGCTTTTATCTTTATATATAGGGGAAATTTGGACATAGTGCACAGAGAGAATGCCAAATGAAGATGAAGGCAAAGACTGGGGAGATAATTCTATAAAGACAAGGAATGCCAGACTGCCAGCAAGCCACCAGAAGCTAGGGGAGAGGCATGGACAGATTCTTCCTCATAGCCCTCAGAAGGAACCACACTTTAATTTCTGACTACTAGCCTCCAGCCTATGAGCCAATAAATTTCTGTTGTTTAAGCTGCCCAGTATGTGATACTTTGTTATGGCAGTCATAGCAAACTAATACACTCTCCTATTGGGGCTTGCCAGTGGGGGGACTCCATACAGAATCTGTATCCACCAGAGATACTTCTGGAACTACTGTATTTGCAAGTAAGCTTGTGCTGTTGCTTGGACTTACCACAGAGGCCTCTCTTGCTCTGAGCCCTACTAAAAAGTAGAAGCTTTCCAGGTCACCTGATATGTAGGCTGGAACAGTTTTCCCAGGTGCCATATGTGCTGCCTCCAAAATCCAAAGAGGCCCACCAAGCACTGTGCCAATTTCTGTGGGATTAGGAGGAAAAAGGTGAAACAACTTGTCCTTTATCTTTGGGTGATGTCCTTACATGCCCTAGACCATTGGACCAGCACCCTCCCCCCTCAAAAAAAAGTCACCAATTTGACAAGTCTCTGAATCTTCAGGTTTATGTGTTGTCTCAGTAAGATGTCTTATTAGGACATCTATCATCCTTGTCACTTGATGCCCACTGGGTACAATTAGCATTTGTCATCAATATGGTGGACCAGCATGTCTTGGGATCCCACTCTTTCCTTGTATGAGCCCTGACTGTAACTCAGCAGACCTGTTGAGGCTGCACAATTGATTTTCTCTGAATTATTGCCATTGTTATAAACAGATTCTAGGCTTCATTTTCAGCTCAGCCTTCCCAGCTGCAGAATTACCTGGTAATTTATCAGAAATCAGCTACTATACATATATCTAGGTCTACTTCTGGACTTTCTATTCTACTTCATTGATCTATTTGTCTATCTTTATGCCAATATAATACTGTCTTGATTACTCTAGTTTCATAAGTCTTAAAATCATGTAAGTACTGTAATTTTATTCTTTTTCAAAATTGCTTTGGCAATTCTAAATTTTTAGCAATTCTAGATAAACTTCAGAATCAGTTTTTCAGTTTCTATAAAAAAAACATGCTGGGATTTGGGTCGGTATTATATTGAACATATAGATCAATTTGGGAGAAACTGACATTGTACCAATATTGATATTGACTTTTCCAATACATGTACATGTTAGATCGCTTCATTCATTCAAGTCTTTTAAAAATTTCCCTCTTTTATAATTTTAAATAACAGGGTCTTGTCCATCGTTTGTTAACACCCATTCCTAAGTTTTTTATATTTGCTGGTTTTAATTGTAAATAGTATTATTTTAAAATTTTCATTTTCCAGTTGTTTGTGGACCATATATATAAAGATGATTGATTTTTGTATAATGACTATTGGTTTCTTATTGCTGCTGTAGCAGATTACTGCAGATTCAGTGGCTTAAAACAACACAAGTTTACTGTCTTACACTTCAGGAGGTCAGAAGTCTAAAATGAGTCAGCAGTACTATATTTCTGCTGAACATTAGGGGAGAATCTGTTTCCTTACCTTTTCCAGCTTCTAAAGGCTGCCTGCATTCCGTAGCTCATGGCCTCTTCCTTCACTTTCAAAGCCAGAAGTATAACGTCTTCAAATTTCTCTAACACTCCTGCCTCCCTCTTGTAAGGGCTCGTGATTACACTGACTCTATTGGATAATACAGAATATTTTTCTTATCTCAAGACCCTTAGTATAATCATATCTGCAAAGTCCTTTTTTGCCCTGTAAGGTACACATATTCCTAAGTTCCAGCGATTAAGACACGGGCATGTTTGGAGAGCCAGCAATCTGCTTTATAGTGGGGATGTTAGGTGAGGTGATTCTGTTCAGGGAGTAGAGCGCATTTGGACAATATGGCTTTGGAGTTCATGACACCTTGGACCTTTTGTGTTACTTACAATCTAAACTTATAACCATGCTAACAGCATCACTAACACATCAGCACCATGAGACCAGATGCCTGATCCTTCATCCTAATCCCTAACGTTGTTTCTTGTTCACTCGTTTGTTTGTGACAGAGTCTCTCTCTGTCACCCTGGCTAGAATGCAGTGGCATCATGATAATTCACTTCAGCCTCAAACTCCTGGACTCAGGCGATCCTCCTGTCTCAGCCTTTCTAGTAGCTGGGACTATAGGCGCACATATGTTTTCTTTAAAACAGTGCAGTTCAAGCTAAAAATCATAATTTCTATGAGCTGGTTCATTGTTTCCACCTGTGGCATCTAGAAAACTGTTGAAAGGAAATTTTGTTCAAAAACAAAATAGTAGTTACTGTTTCTTATGGTGGGACACTCTTGGTGGGAAATGGACTCTTAGATGGGTCCCTCCTGTGGTCCCCTTGCTGGAGTAAATTGTCTGAGTCAGCTAAAACTTGGATACAATAGTTTGCTCACCTTTGCTGCAGAAATGGTTTCCCACCACTCTGTGATGGGTACAACCTGTGAGGAGCTTTGAGGTCGGGAAATGGCAACTCAGGAAAGATCTCCAAACCTACAGCTATCCTAGGATATTAGAATAAAATGGTTATGAAAAGGAAGAAGCAATGTGTCATATGTTGTCCCAGCGAAATGACAGACATCACTAGGGAGTACGTTTCTGTTCAACACAAGTTTCTAACTTGGGCTGTCCAGCAAGCAATGGTCTAAGCAGTTCATTTTCTTTCTCTGATCAGGAATCCATTGTGATGAGGATACTATAGAGAGACTGTGTCATAGTCTGAAGTTAGATCACATCAATGGTACTCAAGGGGGAAAGAGAGGAAAAGCATATCAGAATCTCCCAGAAGCTGATGCAGTTAGAAAAAGCACATGTACAATGCTACACTTCAGATTTTTCTTACACTTAATTTGAAATGTCAAATAACACTAAAGGACAAAATTTGATTTGCTTAAATAAAGGAGTAACATCTAAAGCTCCTTCCAAATCACATTTCTGGTTCTTTGAGATGCTTGCCTGTGCCTAGCAGATCTCGTTCCATCAGTAAGACATAACATTCTCTAAGAATCCAGGGCAGGGGTGCGGGGTCACAATGCCATAAGGGTTTCTGTCCCAGCGCTGCTGGGCCCCGTGCAGCATACTTTACCTATCCCTGTTTCTGCATAGTTTAATTTTTCCACCAGGAATGCAGCTGTCTTCCAGTCTCGGTCCTCAGCCTCTCTTTCATTCTAACTTGCTCAATGCCGCCCCCGCTTTCCCCAAGGACTTCAGTAGATTTCGATTCCACGATTTTGTGGTCCTTGCCTCACAGTAAATCAGCGTTATTTTACACTCTGCACAGGCACCCTTGTGCTAGTGTCCAACCGGCCAACTCACAGAAGTCGGACAATTAGGTCAGCCATTCCTCCTCCCCGAGACGCGCACCCACTTGGGCCGGCCATCTCCCTGCGGGGACTCTCAACGGTCGGCTGGCGTCAGAAGAGGGCCAAGGGCACTTTCCCAACATCGGTCGCGGTCGTCAGCGGTATAACGGCTAGACATGCCCCGCAGGTTAGCAGTGAGGGCGGTAAAACCGGAAACGGAAGGGGGAAAGGTAGGAAAACGAGGCTCTGAGGCTCCGACGCCCTGTCCCAGTCCTTCATCCGGGGCCACATCCGGGGCCCGCCCTCCGCCGCCGGAAGTGACGTCAGAAGCTTCGGCCTCTCCGCAGTCTAGAGCAGACCCGGAAAGGCTGTGGTGCCCCTGGGAGTGAGGGTGTTCGCGACCGGACGGCCGCCAGGGTCGCCCCTCCGCTCGGGTGAGTACCCAGAAGCCGTTCTGGGGTCGCAGAGGGGCGGCCAGTTGTTTCGTCTCCCCGGGAGTAGGAGGAGGCGGCGCCTGGTCCCGGCCGGCGGCGGTTCCCTTCCCCAGGAGCGCGCGGAGGCCGGGGTGTGAGGGCCTGTTTCTCCTCAGTCCTGGTTCGCCCCGCAGTCTGAGGGCCCCACCGTCCGGCCCCGGTGACCCCACCGTCGGACCCGGTGCCCTAGTGTGAGCTGGGTCTGTATGGCGCGCCCCGCCCCTTTGGGACTGTGTCTTCGCCTAACTAAAAGGGAAGTGGGAAGAGAGCAGCAGCGCTGGGCAAGGCCTTCTGAGGACCCGGCTAGGAGCTGGGCGGGGCCCCTTAGTGAGGGTTGTGGAAGGAGGACGGAGCCCCGTCACGTCCTTGGGTATGAAGGACACCAGTTAAACCTGTTTGAATCACAGCTCTTCTCTGTGTTACGTCAGGATTGTGGGAAAAGGCCTGCCCACCTAGTCTGCCTTAGCAAAAGATCTGACCCCAAAAGTGGAGTTTTATTATTAGTCAAGCCCATTTGGTAATTCAAAGCCGGCTGACACACTGTTACCAAGTAATTCTTAAGGGGCTTCCTTTTAAAAAAAATAATGAGCAATCCCAACTAGAGTATTTCTCTGGCTACAAACTCGAGCCTCCAAAGGAGGTTGCAAATTTTAAATATTTCAAAGTTTCCAGAGAAAGCTTTACACTTTTAAATTGTACTGTGTTGATTTTTTTTAATACCACAAATTCTGAATTAGTGAAGTTCAATTAAACCTGCATACTGGGATCATATGATTTGGTTCTTAAGTATTTGAAACCGAATAATATGCATTTTTCTTTCTGTTATTTATTTTGGGGGGTTATATTATCAACTATTTTTTATTGAGTATTTACAGTGCATAAGATACTTTGCTAAGTCCTGAGGATATAAAATGATGGGGTATTTTAACTTACTGTATTAATTTCTCTTAATCTCACCTCACAGTGATGGTCATTGTCCTCCAGAACAGTGATGGAGGAACTGTTGGCCCAGGAAGCAGCAGGATCACCAAGGATCCAGTTTCAGTCTTTGGAGACCCAGTCTGAGGGTCTGTCCCCAGAGCCTCAGTTCATACAGGACACCGACATGGAACAGGGACTCACTGGGGGTAAGGCAGAGATAGCACTTACATCCAGGAGAATGGGCGTGTAGAGGGGCTCCTGAGGGGGCTTCTGGGCCTGGTATGAAAGAGGCCAGGGACTTGAATAAGAAGATGGCCCCTAGAGGGAGGACTGGAAGGGAGGGGCTGCTGTGACTCAATTCAGTCCTGGGCTGGGCCCCTCTATTAAGGACAGCTTGTCTTTCTTTAATTAGCAGAGTGGTAGTCATTTTACTCTGGCTTTTTTTTCCTTCAGATAACCTTCACTTCATCCCAGTTACCACATCCAGAATAATTTCTGAGATACGCTGCTTTTGCCACATCTCACAATCCTTGCTTAGTTCTCACTTCCTCTTAGATTCAGGACCTTTCCCCTCCCCCTGTTCCCTTCACTTAGTTTCTCTTTCCTTTGCTACCTGCCATTCTGTTGTAATTTCAGTGTTTGTGACTAATCTAATTTTGGCCAAGAAAGCAACCCTTAAATTCCTTGATTGTGTACAATGCCTCTGTAAATGTATACACACTACATTTTGATTATATAATCACATTTTTATGTATTGTTAGGTTGGTCTTTTTCTTCCTTTGTTTTGTAAAAACTGTGTCGTAGATTCCTTGTGGCCAACTCCAGTGCTTGAAATAACTTGCGTGTCAGCAACACAGATCGAGTGCCAGAGTGTGTAGAGTGCTGTCGGGCATTGTGGGAGTGTGGAAAGGATTGTGAGGAAACATCAACTTTCCTTGTTCTTGTGGGCCTCCCATACTGGTTGTAGAGACAGTGAAAGAGAGAAGCTTAGTGAAGTTTACAGAACAGTGTCTGGGAAAGGGTCAGAAATCTACTAAATAATTCTGGCCCTGGACAAGTCACCGCAAGTCTTTTTGCTTTGCTTTGCCCATCTGCAAAACAGGTATAGTGCTTACGCTTCTGTGAGAGGAATGTTATGCCATGAGGATAAAGTGAAGCATAAGATTTCGTAATAAGATTCTGTATCGCAGATCTGAACATGCATAAGCAGGGCATGCAGGTACTGAGAATGAACAGGGTAGACCCACCCAGTACCTGATAATTGTTCATTGGTTTTACTGGAATATTGATGTGAAGGCGGGTCCCACTGACACCTTTGGGCTGGAGAGGCCTCTTCTGAAAGGGAGCCCTGGGGAAGGGCTGCTCTCACTCTTGGCTCCTTTCTCCTCCCTCAGCTCCACCTGTTCCCCAGGTGCCTGCTCTTCCCCATGAGGGAAGCCCAGGAGACCAGGCAGCTGCGCTCATGACAGCCAGGTACCAGGTGAGCTGAGGAACCCTCTGTTTTTCCTCAGGGACTGTTGCTGCTGATGGAGTGTGGCCTCTGCCTCATCCCATCTGTAGACCTTGCCTGGAATTTTTTTCAGTAGTAGATCCCAGTTTGGGAACCGATTCTGTTCAGAGATCTGGATGTCACACAGAGCACCTTCCCATCTCCCCAATACCATGTGCAAACACTGTTCCTTCTTTGTCCATGGTTCTGTGATGGGCACTTATTAGATGTTTAAGGGTTATGGGATTTATTCCCTAGGTTCTAATCTGTTCTCCCTCCTTCCCAACATAAATACACACTGGATATCCTCTCTTTCATCTCATTCTCTGGCCATGTTGCTACAATGGTCTCATTCCCCAGAGCAGCCAGGATGTGTTATTTCAGGAGTTTGTGACATTCGAGGATGTGGCTGTGCACCTTACTCGAGAGGAATGGGGATACCTGGACCCTGTTCAGAGGGACCTCTACAGAGAAGTGATGTTAGAGAATTATGGGAACGTGGTCTCACTGGGTAAGGACTACCTTATTATTCAATTTACCTATTTGGATTTTTTTGCTTTCTTGTTTCTGTGTGGTCTTTGAGGTCAGTAGAGTGTGGCTTTGATTCCAGGTCTTAAAACCTTTGAATCCTCTATCTTTAAGGTCACTCCTCTGGGAGGGGTGATTAAGGTTCCTTTGAGAGTGTCAAGAGGATACACTCTACTTCTAATCCCCAGTTCATGTTTCCTACTTTTGTGGGGCATCTGTTCCCTGTTAGCAAAGGGAAACTTTCTTGTGCTTTGCCTGAGTTCTCATCTTCCCTGTCTTTTCCTTTTTCATAGGTGAGACCCTGGGTGGCCTCCCAACCCCCAGTGAGACACTTTCCTCTGTGGTATCTTAGTGCCCCTATATCTGAGAGTTTTCCATTTTCCTAGAAAGAAGAAATGCCTTTTTAAAAGATGAGTTAAAATCCTTCTTGTTGAGTAGTCCCTCACCTTTTAAGATGCAAAAATCTGTCTCCAAGCAGGCAGAATTTGAGAGACTTCATTTTGAAGGCATCACTCACTGTGAGTACATTTCAGTGAGTCACCCAGATGGTAATCCCAAGAAACCACACCCAGGACGGCAGAAGTTTCAGACATTTACCCGACAGTAAGGTGGGGTCAGTTATTAAACCATGTCTCTCCTTTGTCATTTTGAATGGTACAGGAGGTGGCTGGGATTAGGAACCTATAGTGCTATTGAGACGCATCAATAGGGGTTATTGGCTGCCCCCTACTGTTCCTTTTTCTCTTTTTTTTTTTGCCTGTTTCTGCTTCTGCACTCTTCTTTTTGTGTATATATGTATTTAGAACATTTTTTCTTTTCTTTTTTTTCGGCTTTTCCTATGCTGGTGGTATCCAGGGCATTGCCTTGTCTCCCTGATTACGCTCAGGATTCAAAAAGTGTTATCCGTGGGGAGGCAGCCTGCCCACTGAGAAAGTTTTTCGTGTGTTTTCCATTCCTGGCTCTTTGATCTTTATAGGCATACTTCTCCGCCTTCCCATCACCCGGATTCATAGTGTGAATTCCTGCCCGGCCCTGAGTCATACCCAGGCAAGTGCTTTCTCTGGAGAAACACTTGCAGTCCTTAAAGCAGGAATCTCCAAGAGATGGCCCAAGTATCGGCTTCCCATCGATATTGCTCGTCCCTGCTCGGAAACTCCTTTTCCACGATTGTAAGATATTAAACTTGACTGCTGGAATAGAAGCTCCCCAGGATGCCACCACTATGTAAAATTGCAGCTCCTCAAATGACCTTTGTTAAATTTCTAATGTAAGTGGCCAGGAAGCCCTCTGTTGGAACCAGATGTATTTTGAAGCCAGTTCATTCACAAACCATGGTTGCTGGTCATCTACTTGTGTTCTGAGAAACCACAGAGTTCAACTTCACCTCTTCAGTTATGGTCTTTTCATGATATTTTAGAATGTGGAACATATGCTGTGTGCCCCTCCTTTTATGTAGTGGACACGACCTGCCCCTTATATTGCCTAACTCTTCTGCAACCCCTGGGCTTTCCTCATGTTTAACATTCTAGTTTTCTTCCTTTTCAAAGTCCTACCTTCCTCCCTTTTATTCTTTGTGGTACTATACACATTGATGCATTTATATTACCTTTCCTGAGTAATTGTTCTTTAGCACTGTCCTTGATGGAGGGGCAAAGGGAGGGCAGAAAAGTTAAATTTATTTCAGGATATCAAAAGGAATGTTTATTTAATAACTTTGTAAACTGTAAAGTGATACAATTGTAAACTACTGTTAATTTTTCCTAATAATTACAGAATTTCCAACAGTTAACTTGTCTACTTTTTGGAGTAAAGAAACTTTGTAGCAGTTTAATGCAGTCTAATAGCACAGCATGCTATAGACTGAACTTTTCCCGTTTTCCTCTGTCATCTCTGCATGCACACAGGACATGCATGCATGCTCACACATACCAGGCACACACGCACACAAGAAACCCTCCTACTTAACTTGCTTTTGTGACCAAGTTAGCAGTATCTCCTTAACAATTATTTTTACAATCCTTGGGAAGTCATTTTCATATTTGTGGGTTCAGCTAACTCCACCTGAAATTTAAGTTTATACGTTTATTAACTTAACTTACTGTTTCGGGTTGTAAAATAAGACTTTATAATTCAGTCCCTGACTTAGCAGGGACTTTCTGGTTCACGTCTTTTTCCTGTGGCAGTAGCTCCGGATCGTATTTGTCAACAGACATCAGAATTTTGGTCCTTTGGTTAAGCGCTTCCACTACATAGTAGTAAATGTACAGAGTATAAATAGCTGGGTAGAAAAGTAGGTAATAAATAATTTTCATTACCAAATCAAAAAAGAAGCATATTCTGTTGACAGTGAATGAATAATTGGCTTGAGGGTCATACCCATAGAGAAGTTACTTGTGACTTAGTGTTGGAGACTCAGGGAACTTGGTTGCATTTCACATGGGTCAGTGTGGCAGGTACCCTGTCAGATGATGGCTTTAGAAACATGCTTGTCGAAATTCTAGTTGATGTTAAGTGAGTTGATAGGTCAGGAATGTTTGGCACATACCCCTTGCTTTTTGAACTCGATGTCATGGAAGATGACCACTGTTTCACAGCTATTTACTATTTCCTCAGCAGCCAATGTGTTACTAGTTACACATATATGTCGGTATGTGTGTGTGTGTGTGTGTGTGTGTGTGTGTGTGTGTATATCTCATTTAATCCTTAGCACAACCCTGTGAGCAAATGATATTACTCCTATTTTATATCTGAGGAAACTGAGGCTCAGAACAGTTAAGTGATCTTTGCACGGTCAGTAATAGGCTTGGGACCCAGACATGTCTCTGAAGCCCATGTTCTTTTTCACTATTTTGTGCCTTAGTCTAACTGTGTATGAGTTTTTTATATTTTTAATGAGTTGTGTCTATACTCTGATTATAAGAAAAATTTAAATGGCCATGATAAATTAGGCCAATTTATGCAGTTTGGGAGAAGAAAGGACATGCAAGTAAAACTGTCCAGGGATACATTCCAGTACTCACAGGTATCTACAAAAGAGTGATATTGGCAAGGATAGATTTTATCTGTGTATTTATTACGGACAAGGAAGAAAAGCATGATGCTTCCAGATGGCTAAAATCTTAGCACAACTCTGGTAAAAGAAGCAAATCAAATAATAAGGTAAATTTTAAATGTTATTTTTCAAGACCGGATTAAACTAAATCTTATTAAAAAACTCTCAAGATTTAAATAAAATCAAGAGGTTTTAATAAAAAATTAATTTTAAATAGGAAAAATTTAAAGCAAGTACATATTTTGAAAGCATAGAGTTCTGAGTTAAATTTAGGAAAAAGGCATTTGGGTCAATGGCAAGAAAACCTGTTTCAGTGCTTTTTGTGACAGGCAGTGTGGTAGATTGGAAAGGATATGAACTGCAGAATCAAACTTGGGTTCCACTTATTAGCTGTAATATGTTCAGCAAATTATTTAGTCTGATACTTTCTTCATCTATAAAACATGAAAAATGATGTCTACCCTTCCGGGTTGTGTGAGGATTAAATTAGATTATGTATTTAAGTGCCTGGCTCATGCTAGTTACTTTAATATTTTTGAAAGAACAGCAAATGATATGAGATATAGACCCAATTTTTTAATATAAATAAAAATTTCAGGAGTGTGTACAAATTATATCTTGATATTTTTCCTTTTTTTAAAAATCACAGACCTGCCTGTAAATTATTTCTTTATAGTGGAATTTCCTCAAATTGAATCTTGCTTGAACTACTGTCTAAGGGTTTGGAATTTTATTATAAAAAGATTTGCATTTCTTTGACAAGGAATGATCTCTCTTTTTTGTTGTTTTTTTTTTGAGACAGAGTCTTGCTGTGTTGCCTGGGCTAGAGAGCTGTGGCGTCAGCCTAGCTCACAGCAACCTCAAACTCCTGGGCTCAAACAGTTCTCCTGCCTCAGCCTCCCCAGTAGCTGGGACTACAGGTGCGTGCAGCACGCCCGGCTAATTTTTTCTATTTTTAGTACAGACAGGGTCCCACCCTTGCTCAGGCTGGTCTCGAACTCCTGACCTCAAGTGATCTTCCTGCCTTGGCCTCCCAGAGCGCTAGGATTACAGGCGTGAGCCACTGCATCTGGCCAATGATCTCTTTT
Organism: Indri indri; assembly: GCA_004363605.1. Classification (NCBI taxonomy): domain Eukaryota; kingdom Metazoa; phylum Chordata; class Mammalia; order Primates; family Indriidae; genus Indri; species Indri indri. The sequence continues at coordinate 17,309 of RJWJ010002684.1, forward strand.
AATTAAAACTCTTTAACTCCAAATCCTTAGGATCCTGGCTTGCTGTGTGTTATTCTAATCACTTTTTCTCTGTTGTTTATATTGTTTTTACCTTTTACTCCATCGTCAGTATATTGGTCTTCTTCTCTTTCTGTAAGTATTTTGGAGGAGAGGATGGATTTCATTCACAATCATTATTTTTTACTAGTAGGTTGTTTAAAAGCCAGGTTCTGAAATAGGGCTGTTTGAGTTTGAACGGTAGCTTCACCAGTTATTATAACCTTGAGCAAGTTACTTCTGAATCTCTGAATCTTAGTATTCCCATTTGTAAAGTGGGTATGATAATAGTTTTTACCTGATAAAGTTTTGGTGAGTATAAAATGAGTGAAAACTTGTAAAGCTCTCGGCATGGTACTTTGCACCTACCTAGTACTTGCTAAACCTTAATATTTTGAAGATACTGATGATACAGGTAACTTTACGTTTATATCTTGAACCCTGTTCTTTCTTCTAAACTATATTCTTGTATCTCTAATTGCCTGCTAGGCATTTTCTCTTATACCTTCCTTCATTACCTTAAACACAAGTCTGAAATCAAACCCCTCGTCCCACATGAAGAGAACCTTTTTTGTTGTGCATGTGTGTTTTAAATATAGATATGGAGTAAATAACCAAAATTTGTTTCAGTTATCAAATACTGAGAAACACCTTAATAAATATCTCAAAGTTAAAAGTTGCAAATTATGTTATTGGAATTTTGAGCACAGTATTGCTGCTTCATGTCACACTCTTTTTAAATTTGCAAAGCATTTGACATGAGAACCTTAATTAGTGTCCAAAAAGAGAACTGACTCTATTAATGCTCAGCATGAATTCAGAAACACAATAAGTACTGTTCTTTTATCTGTTCTAATCTCTTGCTCATAGGCTCTCACATGGGATCCAAGGGGGGCAGCCGTTCATCATATTTTCCAGTCCAATGCCCTTTTTATAAAATCGGGTAGCTGTTCATATATTGACACTTGGGCACAAGTTGGCACTTGATAAATAGCTATTAAGTAAATGAATCAAGAGGAGTACAAGATATAAGATACATGGTCACTGCTATCAAAGAGTTTATAAATCAAGTAGGGATGATAATACCTAAAACCACTTTTAAAAAAATCTGTATAAATGCCATTATATGATGATATGTTAGGATAAGGGAAAAAATAGTAAATATTATAGACCTTCAGTAAATGGAGAGACTTTTGGAGATGAGGAGCTTGAGTTAGACCTTGTATGTGTGCTACTAGAAGCTTTCTAGGCTAAACATATAAAAATTGCCCTTTGATACCAATAGTATCAAGTTCTGTCCCCTCAGAAGCAGATTGCCTGTTGCTTTAGCTTTAAAAGAAATTTAGAGCCAAGCAGTCCATTATGTAAGCTATGGACTATTTTATGTGAAGATACACTTTTATGGAACTTTCCTCACTATACCTTTCTGTAGTTAGTTGTTTATAGCTGTCTCTGTAGAGCGTGAGGTCCTTGAGGGGATGGACCTTTTGCTTGGGCTCTTTATCACCTGCATACTTCATGTGTAGGAGGCACTCCTTAAATGTTCGTTGAATAAATGGTAAGCTCCTAATGGGTAAGGGTGTGTCATATTTTTCTTAGTTTCCTCATATGCACTGAAACCAATTGTTTCTTGAGATTGGTCCTTGGAATATTTATTCAGTTTTCATTGACTCTGTTGCTACCGTTTAGCTCACCATGCAGCAGCAGGTGCTTGAGTTTTACCTTTCTCTAGTCCAGCAAAATTGTATTTTTATAACCTCCATTTTGATGCTTTCAGACTAAGTCTAATACAAAGATTGATCTTTAGGCAGCAGATGGAGCGTGGTAATGATAACTTCTGTGAAAACAGGTACACACCCATGCACAAATTCCCTTGTCAGAATAACGTTTAAATTACTGGCTTCTGCTCTCAAGTCATCTTGCCCATTAACATACCTCTTTCTAGAGCACAAATCTGAGCTCCTTGTAGAGCATCTTTGCCCTCCTCACTCTCCCGGTCTTCCTAATTAATGTCTTCTTAGAACTTACTGTCTCTCTCTATTAACCATTAGTTAAAATAAAAAGTGGCTGATGTGGCATCTGGGGTTAAATTGCCACATCCCATTTCCTTCTCTGTGATCAGGATTTCCAATTTCCAAGCGTGATGGGATCTCCCAGCTGGAACAAGATCTACAGATCTTTGATCTGGAAACTAAGAATAGAGAAGTCTTAAGAGATGACTACTCAGGTGAGTAAGGCAGCATCGATCAGATGGAATTAGTAGGGAAGTAAAGTGCAGTTATGGAGCCAAGTTGTAGTTGCTCTGGCACTCAAAGTGAAGAGCTCTGTCTGTGTCCCAGAATGGAGAGCTCCTTCCTTTGCCCTTCAGTTTCGGTTGACCCTGTCCATTTATTTAGTCCCTTATGCCCAAGTTGTACTAGGTCCCTATTCAAGATGCTTATCTAAAATTCTTTTAAACTATTTCCCTGTTATCTCCTTTGAAACACCTTAACTGCTTATCTTACTCTGCTGAACATGTCCTCTGTTTCTGCCACACTCTGAACCATTTGGATCCTATCTCACTGCTCTTATTCATGCCCATATACCTGTCGTTGAGATTTTGTGCCTGTTTTTGAGAGTAAATAAACTTCACTTATCATCTTATCTTTGTAGATACTACATTGTTTCATTTTCTCCTCTCTTTGAGTTTTCTTTTTCTATGTACAGGATACAGATTACATGTGCATTTTCTATTTATATATTGTATCAGATGGAGAGACCAGAGGAGAGAAGCTGTTGATTCCTAAGCAGAAAATTTCGGAAGAAGTACATTCATACAAAGTGAGAGTAGGAAGACTCAAACAGAATATTGCCCAAGTTCCTGATACTAGAGAAGTGTGTAAGTCTGAGGACAGATTAGAAAGGCTTCAGGAAATTCTAAGGAAATTTCTCTTCCTGGAGAGAGAGTTTAGGCAAATAACAATCTGCAAGGAAACGTTCACCAGTGAGAAGAACAATGAATGCAGTGAACCTGAAAAAAGCTTCAGTGTGGAGTCTACCATTGATACAGATCAGAGAGTTCTTAGAATACAGAATATTGATGACAATGATAAATACGACATGAGCTTCAAGCAGAGTGCAGCTGCTGATAAACATGAACACATAAATCTAACACAGAATTTTCAGAGTAGTGAGTACAAGGAAAGCTTAATGGATCTCTCCCACCTTAGTACATGGGAGGAGAACGTTTCTACCACTGAGAAATCCTGTAAGTGTGATGTGTGTGGGAAAATGTTCCTTCATAGCTCAGCCCTTACTAGACATCAGAGAATCCATACTAGAGAGAAACCCTACAAATGTAAAGAATGTGAAAAATCTTTCAGTCAGAGCTCAAGTCTTAGTCGACATAAAAGAATACATGCTAGAGAAAAACCCTATAAATGTGAAGCATCTGATAAATCCTGTGAAGTGTCTGCTAAGTCCTGTAGTCCAAGTTCAGGCATAATTCAACATAAGAAAATTCACACCAGAGCCAAATCTTATAAGTGTAGCAATTGTGAAAGAGTCTTCAGTCGTAGTGTGCACCTTACTCAACATCAGAGGATTCACAGAGAGATGCCCTGTAAGTGTACTGTATGTGGCAGTGACTTCTGTCATACTTCATACCTAGTTGAACATCAGAGGGTCCACCAAGAAGCGAAATCCTATGAGTACGGTGAGTGTGGGTTGGCCTATATTAAACATCAAGGACTTCGTTTCAGAGAAAAGCCCTATACATGTAATGAATGTGGAAAAGACTTCAGATTGAATTCACATCTTATTCAGCATCAAAGAATTCACACAGGAGAGAAACCACACGAATATAATGAATGTGGAAAAGCTTTCAGTCAAACCTCATGCCTTATTCAGCATCACAAAATGCACAGAAAAGATAAGTCATATGAATGTAATGATTATGAGGAAAGTTTCAGTCATAGCTCAGATCTTATCCTGCAACAAGAAGTTCTCACCAGACAAAAAGTCTTTGATTGTGATGCATGGGAAAAGAACTTCAGTCAGAGAGCGCACCTGGTTCAGCATGAAAGAATTCATACCAAAGAGAAACCTTATGAATGTAATGAACATGGGAAGACATTTAGTCAAGTTCAGGCTTCATTCAGCATTTGAGAGCTCACACCAGGGAGAACTCATGTAGGTACTGAATGTGGTAAAAGCCTTCAGTCATAGCTCAACCCTTACTCAGCATCAGAGAATTCACACCAGAGAGAAACCCTCTTGAATGTGACAAACATAGGAAAGCTATTAGTGTTAAACTCTTAATCAACTCCCACAAATCCATACCAGTGCAAAAATCTATGAATGTATCGAATGTGTTAAATTCTTCATGCTATTTTCGTACCTTAGTTGTAATTGGAAAGTTCATACTAGAATAAAATTCCATTACTGAAATGAATGTGAAAAAGCCATCAGTCAAACTACCTTGTTTGGTATCAAATTCATGTTATACAGAAAGCTTATGAATGTAATAAATATGTATGTGTGTATGAGGAGATTCAGTCATAACCCAGTGCTCATTCAGTATCAAAGGATCGAACCCCAAGAGAAGTCATCTGAGTGTAGTAAATGTGGCAAATCTTTCTGTAGTTCATCTAGTCTTTGTCACAATCAGAATATCCATACCAGATGAGAATTTGATAAAATGCAAATGGAAAAATTTGACATCATATTTCAGGCTTTACCCAACATCAAGATATTGGAGAGAAAATTGTTGATTATTTGTATATGAAATTGTTAATATATATTAACATAATCCCAATCTTCATTGCAAAAGAATCTAGTCTGAGGGCTGACATGGTGAATGCAGTGCCATTATCTTGTGGCATTCCTGTATTTAATAAGTGTTCTAAGTAGGTATGTATATTTATAGGATCAGCGATTTTTATTTTAATATGGCCTATAAACATTTTAATTTTTCTTGAAATTTGTTCTTATTGTTCACAACTTCCATAAGATATCGTTAATGCACCAGTGTTAAACATCAGCTTCAAGTAGCTAATTTAGCTTTTTCTGCTATTCTCTGCCCAAGTTCTCTCCAAAACAGACTCCCAGGCCTGCTCTTTTTAAAGGACCCTACATGGTATTCCTTTACAGCCACAAGACTTGGATTGCTGTTGATTTCTCCATTCTCTTAACACATTCGAATGATGGTTTCCTAGTTTTAAGCTTTTCACCAGCAGGTATGCCGTCCGTACTTGATGTTACTGGTCTGCTGTCTTTCCTAAAGCGAAGGATCTTTTTGAAAGGAATTGGATTTCCACATCCAGTCCATTTATAAGTATCAAAGGTTCAGTTTTCCCTGAGTTTGTGGCAGGCAGCTAAACATTGTCAAGTGACACCTGAGTTTTTACCTGCCTTGTCTGCATCCATAGCCTGAGAAAAGAGATGCTAAGGACATCTGGGAGCCAGCAAGACTCCTGGTGGCCTAACTACATTCATTTAGTGCCTATTCTGCATGCCTAAGTTCAGGATTCTTTATATACCTCTATTTATGGCCAGCAAAATGCTCAGGTCTGCTTTTGGTAGGGCAAACATAAAGAACATGAAAAAATCAGCATCATAAGGAAATTCAGCGTTCCAACAAAGATAATGCTTTTCTTATGTAGCGTCTTCAGAGACAGTATTTCAAGAGAGTGACAGGTTTGTTCCTGGTAAAATTTTAACCATTAGGATTGCTGCTTTATCTCTTTGGATCCCCCTACCCACAGTCTCCCCTCCTCAATCCAGGGTAGTATTTGAAGTGTGGGAGCTTTGTGTATAATTGTTCATTCATAACATTTTTGTATTTTAATGGAGTCTACACACCATATAAAATAACATGATTGATAAAAGTGATCACAGATGTTGGCTCCAGAGTTTAGGGTCACCGTCATCTACCTAGCAAGAGTTCATGATTCTTTAGGTCCATGTCAAAGCATTTTATTATATTTTTCCTTAAGTTTTGCAACAGTTAGTGAATAAGACAAGTGTTATTAAAAATTCCAGTCCAGCAATTGAGGCTTTTATACTTCAGATGTTATAATATTCTCTAGGAATCCTCAACAAATATATGAAAATTTATTGCTCACTCTCTAAGCCTCTTGTAGTTAACCTCTAGGATAGTTCTGCCACTATATTTTGCTTCTTAGCCATGAGCAAGAATAGGATCTCATCAAGGCAAGGTAGGGATCTAAATGAAATATATATATATATGAATGAGTTGATCTAAATGTAAAATCAAATGAAAAATGCATGTTTTTTCCCTATCAAACATGTATACTCGTACTTGCCAGTAGCCACCTGTGCTGACTGTAAAACAGGATTACATAATCCTTAAAAAGCAGAATATGTAAAAATCACATGTATGCATTTGGTGTGGGAATGTTCTTTTGTACTGCCACTTGAATAAAGGTGTGTTTGATATTCTGAGAATCTGTTTCAAAAAAATCTGAAGGCCTCAGCCAGAAGCATTTGGGAATCTTGGAATCACCTTCTTGGCTTCAACTCAGTTCCTCAGTGAAACTTGTTTCACAGCAAGAGTGGATTACTCTCCTTTTTATTGATACAAAGCCTGACTTTCCACAGACCTCTGGAACAAATACTGAATATTCGGGATTTAAAGGGTTATTCAGTTGGGATATTATTGGTACATAAAATAAGAGTAAATAGTTTGAGGTTTCAGTAGAACTAGGAAGAATGTGCTTTCTTAATAAGAAACATTTTTAAAAATGAGAAATCAAAATAATCTTTGAGGGCAAGTAACTTGCCTCTCTAAGCAGATATTTAATTGGTCCGATATGAGTCTGTGTTCTTAGTCTTTTTGGTCTTGAAGGGGAAGGGAAGAGAAGAAATAGTATAGGGACACCTGATTTATTTATCTTCTCTTTCCCCATCTACCTGCACATGCATGTGTGTATGAACATATTCAAACTTAGTTCTCACAACAATTCTGCAAGGGAGTTAGCTCCATTTTACAGAGGAACTGAGGTATAGAAGAATTAGAGAACTTGTTAGGATCTCACAGCAAGTTAATGGGTCAAAGTCAAGTCTGTTTGACCCCAAAGCATTCTGTCATTGTGGTGTTGGTGTTAAACACATCTTGGAACCCAGAGTGTTCTTTGATAGCTAGCTCTTCATTCCGTATTATATCCCTAATGATTTTACTATCATCAGTTTGCAACCAATCCCAACTACTCCCAGAGTTCTCTGGGATGCCAGGAGGGGACATTCTGCGATATATTAGGAGCTAGTCAAACCCCCTCCTTCAAATAGGCTTAGACTTTGTTTGTTTTAGATACAGGGTCTCACTCTGTCACCCAGGCTGGAGTGCAGTGGCAGGATCATAGCTCCACTGCAGCTTTGAACTCCTGGGCTCAAGTGATCCTCCAGCCCCAGCCTCCCAAGTAGCTAGGGCTACAGGTATATGCCACCATTCCCAGCTGATGTTTCTTATTTTTTGTAGAGACAGGGTTTCATTATGTTGCCCAGGCTGGTCTTGTGCTCCTGGCCTCAAGTGACCCTCCTTCCTCAGCCTCCCCAAGTGCTGAGATTACAGGTGTGAGCCACCACGCCTAGTGGTTTAGACAATTTTGACAATGACAGGTCACAGGTCAGAGCTCCCAAATTCGTTATCTCCTGCCAAGACACCCCTGTGCCCATCACTAGATTTACATTTCCATTTCTCAGTGCCCCACATTTGTTCTTAATTTTTTCTTGCGAATCAGAACTTGCTGATGTACATATCTCTTTAATGTTAACCAAAATAAATGGTGAAATTTATACTTTGGAAAAAGAAGAGCTTTATTTCTCATAAAGGGTAGCCCCCTGTTGGGTGGCCATTCCAACAGGTTGGGAAGCAGAGCAGCAGCCAGAAGCCAGGCACATACGCTTCAAAGAAGAGACAAAAGGGAACAGGATTTTATACTGAGCTGCATGGTAAAATACATTAATACATGTTTAACAAGCTATAGGAGGAGTCATGAATATTTATGAAGGGAAATCCTATACATGTAATTGTGCTCTATCTCTCCCATCCCATCATGGCTGGGAACTCAGTTTTAAGGTGTTTCTGAGGCCCCCTTGGCTGAGAGGGGTCCATTCAGTTAGTAGAGGGCTTAGGATTTTATTTTTAGTTCACACTACGTAAAATTTATTACCACCTCTGGTTATATTATAGCAGTGGGGCAAAGTGGTAATGGGAAGAATCAAGTGTGATTCCCAGGTTTTTGGATTGAGCAAAAGGATGGATAGAGGTAACCTGGAAAGGTGGGGAGCACTGGAAGAGGAGCAGGGAGAGTATTTTAGGCAAAAGAGTTGGCATGTCAGAAGGCCTACAGATGAACAAGTATGGCATTTTCAAGGTAATGAATGAGCTTTCTGGAGAAATGCCTCATCCTAGGAAATATTAATAGTATGTGGGCAACTGAGGAGGTTTAAGAACAAAGTTCAAGGGAGGCCCTTAGAGAGTCATCTAGACAGTAAAGCACTATGAGATTCCTTAGCTAAAAATGTAACCTCATCCATTCATTCAGTAATACAATTTCTAATCAGTGCTAGCCAATGGATACGGTTGACCTAATGAATTAAACTGTCCATCGGATAAAGATGACTACACGTTAGAGTAGTAGTCAAAGCAATGACAGGAATTAGATGTACCTATATTTGAGCTTTGCTCTACTGTTTATTAGCTGTGTGATGGGGAATTTTACTTAAGCTCACTAGTTTCTTTGTCTACACAATAATACCATTATGAAAGTTAAATGAGATAATTAAAAGGTACTGGCCACGTAGTAAGTGCTTACAATGTTACAAATACAAATACTCATATAAAGACCAATAAGTTAGAAGGGAGATAGTATAAAATATAAAAAAGGTATTAGTGAGCAAACAGCAGTGTAGGACAAGCATTGTCCGAGGACCCTGGATTTGGAGCACTTATATATGACTGGAGAAAAGATCAGGCACCCTGGGCGGTGGTAAGAACTGCCTCCCAGCAGGCACTCCCTGCTGGAGTCAGCAAACTGACATCGGCCTCTTTTTTCTAACATTCTTTATCATATGGCATCACATCTTACACTCCCTTCAAAATACGAGTGTGTGAAGGAGCCAATGTTTAGTCCAAGACTGTAAGAATGATTTCAAACAGATGGGGTGCCCTTTACAAATCAACAGGAAAAAAGGTATTGGAATTTTTAAATTATTTTGGTAACACTTCCCATTTACTCTCTTCACTTTTAGAAAATGGTTAGCCTCTTATATTTGTATTTCATTCATGTTTATAAATTTACAACTTGGGTGTAATTACAAGCGTCTGTGTTTTCTTTTCCTTTTTTTTTTTTTTTTTTTTTTTGAGACAGAGTCTCACTCTCTTGCCTGGGGCGAGTACCGTGGCATCAGCCTAGCTCACAGCAACCTCAAACTCCTGGGCTCAAGCAATCCTACTGTCTCAGCCTCCCGAGTAGCTGGGACTATAGGCATGCGCCACCATGCCCGGCTAATTTTTTCTATATATATTTTTAGCCGTCCAATTAATTTCTTTCTATTTTTGGTAGAGACGGCGTCTCGTTCTTGCTCAGGCTGGTCTCGAACTCCTGAGCTCAGAACTATCCGCCCGCCTCGGCCTCCCAGAAGTGCTAGGATTACAGGCGTGAGCCACCGCGCCCGGCCTGTGTTTTCTTTTCCTTATTTGCTCATGTTACACATCTCCACTCAGTCTTTCTCCACTGGCCTTCATGGGTGTGGTTAGACGCCTGGGCTCAAATGCTGCAGTTGCAGCTCACTAACTTTGCAGCTGCTGGCATGTAAGATTGTAAAAATTGCCACCTTCATAGGATTGCTGTGAGGAATAATGATAATGTCAGTTTCAGTGCTCCATTACTGGTAGCTGCTGTTCCTGAGTTTAACAGGAAACCCTTTATCCCGAGCAATTCATCTCCTTTACTTTTTTTCTTCTTTTCCTCCTCCAACATATGAAACGTGCCTCTGGCAGACCCGTGCTCCCGGCCCGGTAGGCTGTTAGGATCTTGGCCCTTTCCCTGAGGCTTTTCTTCCTACTTCGGCCACCAGGTAGAGTCCGTCCCCTGCTCACGTGTGTGTGCTCCAGGCAAAGCTGGGAGGCGCTGGGGGGAGCGGCAGAGGGGAGGACGGGCTGGACCCGGGAAGGAGCTCTGGCCCGGCAGGGTCAGCCTGGCGTGTGATCGCCAAGGGTGGTGGAGATGAATGGTGACACGGGGCAGGAGTCACGGGCAGGACAAGTGGGGAGCACACCGGGACAGTGGCGATGCCAAGGAAACAACCAAATTGGATTCTAGATCCACCTGGGCGCTGAAGGACAGGTAAAGAAATCTGTTCCGTCTTCCTCCAGTCCTTCCTCGGTGAAGGACAAATGCCGAGGGAGCCCCCATCCACCCCGCTCTGCACCGCGTTCCCCGGCGGCTCCCTGAGAACCCGCGATCGAGATTAGGCCTCCGGGCTGCCTAGATGGGCGCCGGAAGTGGACGCCAGGGACCCCGAAGCTCTGCTCGTCCCCCGGGAGGCTGCGGGGCGCGGCGCCTGGTGAGTGAGCGTCGGCTCCGCGTGGCAGGCGCCCCGGGAGGGCGGCGCTAGAGCCGAGGGAGCGCGGCCGGCGGGGCGTCGCCGAGTCAGTGTGGCAGGGGCGGGGACACCGCTTTCTGCTCACCTGGCTGCGCCCTGCAGAGAACCGTCATTGGCGGTTACTCTCGCCCATCCTGCCTGGAGCAAGAATGAAGTTTCTAATACCTTCTGGGTTGGGAGCCTCTCCTGGGAAAGCTTCACCTACCGCTGCCCTTATTGTATCCGTCCTTTTCTCTCACCCTTTCCTGAGGTGATTGCCGGTCTCTTGCATCGTGTTCTGAAGAATTTTTAGAGATCTTGGCCTTGGAGCAATATCGGAGATTGGATCCAGCCCATGGAGAAGCCGCCAGAGCAGATGTCCCCAGAGTCCATGTGTCCATCCCCAGAGCAGGAGCTTCCAAAGAGCAAGGGTGAGGAGCTGAACTAGCTGGCTTATCTTTGACATTTAGACAAATTTTGGGCAGAATTTATTTGTTCTTCCAACCACAGTCCCAGGTGAGATGGACAAGATTAGCCTTACATTTAGGATTGTCCTCTTGCAAGACTACTGACTTCCCCACTCCCCTCCCCTCCTCCGAAGCTCTATCCCCTGTAAATAAAGCCTGTGGCTAATGTTTCCTCTCTCACTGTGTGGAGCAAAGCTGCAGCAGCGCTGTCATTGCACTGTTGTGAGAATCCATCATTCCAGTACCTGTTCACTTGCTTGGCATTTGGAGAAGCTCAGTAAATGTGTGAATAAATAAATGAATGAACCCAGCCAAGTATGTCCCCTACCCCAAACACCAGGAGAAGACTGGACATCTGCCTACTCTATCCAAGCTCTCCTTCATCATTAGGGAAGATGCATTTTCTACCCAAGGTATAAACTCCAAGAGGGTGCTTTGTTTGTAGAGTATAACAGACAGGTCAGCCACCTGCTGATGGAGAATGAAGTTAGACTATTCATGTCAACATTTGGATTTTGGTCTGCCATCCCACCATTATATAGTGCAAAGAAAATGAAGTAGGATAATTTAATTAGGGGACAAAGGTTTAGATAATCTACATCATGGACTTTGAGATGGCTTATGTTTAGAGGATTTTCTTTCACACATTTAGTCTTCTCATTATGTGTTCAGGCTAATTTTTAACTTACCAAGTATTTATTGAGTAATTATTATGAGGTACTGAGACTCAGTTGAAATAAAAACTAACCCCTACCCACCCACGGACTTAGAATTGAGTTGAAATAGTCAACTATGAAGGCTGTGGGCCAATCGGCAGTGTTGCAGTTCACAAGAGGAGATCAATGTGAATGGGATGTTGGCCCAGGAAGCCTTAGAAGGTCATGAATTTGGTCTTAAAAGAATTTTGAGTAAGAAAGGAATCAGATTTTAGATGAGGGGGCATAACGCCTTATCAAGGGTTCCTGCTGCTATTCTTTGTAAGGGCCAAGTGCCCTTGTTAGCCTGCCCGAAAGACTCATTTATTCAAGTTAGTTCACAGTGCCTGCTGGAATCCATACTCCCATAACCTGCATTCAGGGTCCTCTTCAACTCATCTTTGAAGTCTTACCTCAGTGGTCTCCAAGACAAACCCAGACATTTTGCCCCATCTACTATTGTGCTTTGGTGTCCTTCCCCTGGGTTCTCTGCCTGTCCAAACCCTACACATCCCAGGGTCCTGTGCTGGGCGGACTCCTCCATGAAACTTCTGGAGCAAACTTGGGGCTGTGAGGAAGGAAATAAACAGATGTGAGAGATATTTGCATGAAAAATGCAGGACTTGGTGGTTGATTGAGCAGGAGAAATTGGGTACAATTGCCTGTGTTCTCTTCCTTACCATACCTCTTTAAGAAAAAACCTTCACTAGTTGCTATTATCTTCTTAATTACCATTCACCTCTCTATGTGGGGCACTGCTTCTGCTCCATCAAAACTGGGTTTTATCAAAGTTAACAGTGGCTTAATGCACAAATCCACTGGACATATTTTTTCAGCTCTTATTTTTTGGTCCCCTTAGATGTAATCACTCCTTGCAACTCTTGTTACTTGGTTTTGGAAGTGCCGTTTTCTCCTGGTCTATCTCTTGCCTTCTCAGGATTTTTGCCTGCTCCTTTCTTCCTCTCTCCTCCCCTCCCCCTTCCCCCTCCCCAGCGCCTTTCCATTCTCTTCCCTTCCCTTCCTTTCTCTTTTCTTTTCTTTTTGTCTTGCTCTGTTACCCAGCCTGGAGTGCAGTGGCATGATCATAGCTCACTGTAACCTTAAACTCCTGGGCTCAAGCAATCCTCCTGCCTCAGCATCAGAAGTAGCTGGGACTAGAGGCACACACTACCACTCCGGGCTAATTTTTAAATTTTTTTGTAGAGACAGGGTCTTGCTATGTTGCCCAGGCTGGTCTCAAACTCCTGGCTTCAAGTAATCCTCCTGCCTTGACCTCCTGAAACACTAGGATTACAGGTGTGAACCACCATGCTGGGCTCCAGCTGTTTCTTAAACAATTGATTTTCCCCAAGACTGTTCTCAGCGCTCTTTGCTCTTCACTCCTGTGGTGACGCTATCCCCTTCTGTGACTTTGGGCGCCACGATGTGGTCTGGCTTCCAGCTAACTCTTGAATATTAGATGTTCTTAGGTGCACTTCCACATTCATCCTTTTCTGCCACTTCCCTACTTTCTGATGAATACCTTGGTTAATCTTGGTAACTGGTTGTCTCAAGCTGTAAAACTTGGAGTCGTTCTCTTCCCTTCATATTCAGTCAGTCACCAAATCCAATCAGTTTTTTTCAGAGAAGCTTAATTTTGTTGCTTGTCACTACCACTTTTAGACTCCTGTTATTTTTTTTCTGGATTGTTAACATATCCCTGTGTTATTGGTCCCCCCTACCCCCACCCCTGCTCTGGGCTGTCCTCCACACTGCTGTCAGAATGAACTTCTCTGAATTAAATCTGATCATATTATTCTCTGTCCAAAATCCTGAGTGTGGCTTTTAAGTCTCTTCACTCTCTGGCTCTCCTCTGTTTTTCTGCCTTATCTCCTACTTCCTGCCCACATGGAGCATACATTTCATTTACATTGAATTTTTTTCACTATTCCTCAACCTTAGTAGTCGTTTATGTTTCTGAATCTGAGCATATGCTATTATTTTTACCTGGAATACTCTACCTTGTTGATCCTGATCATAGTTCAAAACTCAGCTTGATGTCATTCTTTGGGGATGTCATTCCCGACTCACTTTGGTAGAGATTAACATTCTTAATTTTGTGCTTCAAAGCACTTCGGTCATATTTATCCATTATAGTCCCTCTACCAGTATCTTATACATAGTAGTTGGTACATAGATGTTTGTTGATTGGTGAAATAAAACTGTATTAATTTCCTAGGGCTATGGTAACAAATGACCACAGTTGCATGGCTTAAAACAAAAGAAATGTATTCTCTCACAGTTCTGGAGGCTAGAAGTCTAAAATCAAGGTGTCGGCAGGGCTGTGCTGCTCTGAAGCTCTAGGGAAAGATCTTTCCTTTACTCTTCCAGTTCCTGGTAGCCCCAGTAATCCATGGTGCTCTTTGGCTTATTGCTGCATCACCCCAATCTCTGCCCCATTGTCACATGGCCTTCTTCCTTGTGTGTCTCTGTGTTTGAGTCTCCCTTTCCTTTCTCTTGTAAAGATACCAGTCATTGGGCCTAGGGCCAGCTAATTCATTTTGATTTTATCTTAACTAATTACCTTTGCAAAGACCCTATTTCCAAATCATACCACCTGAGGTTCCAGGTGGACATGAAGTTTTGGGGAGATTCTGTTTGACCCAGTACAGGAAGCATTGTTCATTTCTTCTGCTGTTAGAGGTAAGTGTGCTTGGGATCACACAACTTTGTAGTTAAACTACTTGAAGAACTTCGTAAGTTTCTCCCTCCCTTTAAATTAGAAGCAGATCAGTCAAGAGACTTTTTTTAAAGCCTTCATCCACAGGACACGTTTGATTTGCTGGTCATTTCAGAAAGGCAGCTGCTTCTCTATCTCTGTCCCACACTGGCTGCTGTCAGCTGAGGCAATCTAGGGGTTCCTGCCATCCAAGTTTCTGGTATTTCTTCTGCAAGTAGTTCAGACCCCTGAGGAGACATACCTCTCTGAATTGAGTCTCAGTCCTGAAGACTTTTTAATAAATGGGTCTATTTGGGAAATTATAGATTCTCCTCTTAATGGAGTAGGCCTTCCTTTTAATGGATTGCTGGGAAGTACTCAGGAGCATTTTTAAGCACTTAATGTGTGCAGTTCTCTTTTTTTTTTTTTTTTTTTTTCGAGACAGAGTCTCACTCTCTTGCCTGGGGCGAGTGCCATGGCGTTAGCCTAGCTCACAGCAACCTCAAACTCCTGGGCTCAAGCAATCCTACTGCCTCAGCCTCCCGAGTAGCTGGGACTACAGGCATGTGCCACACGCCCAGCTAATTTTTTATATGTATGTATTTTTAGTTGCCCAGCTAATTTCTTTGTATTTTTACAGAGTAGAGACGGGTCTCGCTCTTGCTCAGGCTGATCTCGAACTCCTGAGCTCAAGCAATCCTCCTGCTTCGGCCTCCCAGAGTGCTGGGATTATGGATGTGAGCCACCGCGCATGGCCAAGTTACTATTATGATTCCCGTTTTACAGATGAGAAAACCCAGACCCAGGAAGGAGAATTGACTTACCCAAAGTCGCTCTGCTGGTAATGGCAGAGCTGAAATTCGAATTCAGATCCGTCGGACTCTCGATTACTCCGCCCCCACCCCTCCCGTGAGCGAGGCCAGTATTACCAGTAAACACGCAACGGCCAGATCACCCCACCCCTGACAGGGGACAGGTGAGCGGGAGGTGGGTGGGAGGCCGGCGGCGGGCGGTGGGGAAGGCCCGGCTCAACCCTCATCTCTGCAGGCGGCCGGGGCGTGCGAGGGTGGAGCTCGGTGCCCAGGGCCGGGCAGGGGAAGGGGGTTCTGCGGGAGACGGGGCCTAAGGGGCCAATAGAAGTTTGGACCGCGCCTGGGTCTGAAGGGGCCAACGAGGGGCCCAAGGGGACACACCTGGGGGGAAGTCCTGCCCTGGGGAAGGGGGACCCCAACCGAAGGAGGGGCCCAAAGGTTGGGAGGGAGCGGGGGAAGGGCTTGGAGAAGCCCTCACCCAACGTCACCTGACTGGCTGTGGGGATGCCCAGGGCAGGGTCTGTGGGCCGATGGCCAGGTTAGGGCTCATCTTGGGCCCTGGAAATTGTGCCTGTGGCTTTGGGGCCACGGAAGGGCGGCCTCCTGGCAGTCTGAGGAAAGGCCGTCAGCAGGAAGGGACCTCTGACTGCCCCTCAGTCGGTTTGCAGCCCCAGTTGCCACAATCTACGGGAGGGAACAGTGGAGGGAAAGGTCCGCTCCTTCAGCCTCCTCCCGCTTCCAAGCCCAGATGTGCTTCAGCTCGCCCACCTCTTCCGCGCCCCGGTCTCCAACAGTTGCCAGCTGTCCCAGGGAGGGGGCACAGGGACTGGAAGGTGCCAGGATCGGGGATCGAGATGAGGAACCTGCAGCCACGCCAGTGGTCCCCAGATGCTGGTCCAGGCACCAGGAATATCAGCTCTTTTACTCCTTGGAGTTACAGGTCCTTTAAAAAATTATAGTCAAAACAAAACAAAACAAAACAAAACCCAAGTCAGTGATAGTAGGTAACAGTTGTTTTGGTTTGAATGCCCTGGCAAAATACAAAGTTGTAATCACATGTTCCCCCATCCTGTCTCCCTTTCTCACACATGCACGTGGACATACTTATGAGAACAAATTCTCTGGCTCAGTTTCAGATTTGGGAATCACTGAACTGAACTGCTGGCCCTTGGGGGCTGGTGCAGCAGGTCAGGCAGCACCAGCATTGACTGACTGGCATCCCCCATCCATCCTTTGCTCTCCAGCTGCCATTGTCTTCGTCAGCACAAAGGGACCTACAAATCCCTTTTTATATTCAGCTGTCTATGATCCTCGAGACTGGCCTACATCAGTGTTTATCTTAAATTGTCTGTAGAGGCACAGGTGCTCAGTCCTAGCACTAAGGGTGGTCCATACAGGGCCTGGCCAGCGCCTGGGGAAGGGAGGACAAGTTCCTCATCACTGGAGAGCAGCCTGGCCTGGGGGGGTTGGGACAGACAGGGGTTAGTGTCCCTACGCAGGGGAGAGCAAAGCCCTGTGTCATGTGACATGTGTTTTCCCCCCAGTAGTTACCAAGAGCTTCCAAGTTCCTGTCTTTTCATCTCTGAATCCGCACCACTGGCCTATGCTGGGCGTGGGGTGACTTGTAAGCGCACAGTGAATTTTTGTCGAGGGAATGGATAATGGCTAGTGGCTGCGAGAGCTGTGTGGAGTGGACGGTACAAGCCACACTTGTCAGGGGAGTGGATTTGAAAGGCTTGGAGGGGCAGAGCAGGCACCCATGGGGAGGAAACTGAGGCACAGAGGGCCTGGGGTGACTGGGGTGTTACAGGTGTGGACAGAGGTGTGGCAGCCATGGGGGCAGGAAGGATGGATGCTTAGGGAACTTACGAAAGGAACACTGAGGAGATGCGGAAGGCTGAGGAGATGGAAGTGTGTGGAAGGGAGAGAGAAACCAGCGTGAGCTCAAGGCTGGAGCTGAGGTGCCGGAGAGGATGATGGAAATAGGGAAGACACCAAGGTTACTTCTAGACAAGTTGAGGTCAGGGGGGACAGGAGGAGGTGCTGACTACCAAATGAGAGTGCTCAGCACACACCGTCTGCAGAGGACAGGGGCCAAGGTGCAGCCGTGACTCCTTCCTGTTGAGTTCTAGAGCCAGCAGGACTCCTCAGCTCTCTCTGGTCCAACCAACTTCATCATTTTAGAGAGAAGGAGGCTGAGGCCCTGAGGGTAAAGTGACTGGTCAGTGTGACCTGGAGAGAGGATGGAAGATGGAAAAGGGAGATTTTGAGAAAGGGAAGGATACAGTTTTTCAGGTGGGAAGGAGAGAAACCAGTGAAGGACAGAAAGGAAGAAGAAGGACTTTGGAGCATTTCAAGTCATTCCGACAGCATCCAAGAGGAACACTTAACGTTTCTGGGTGTTGGGGCGGTGCAGAAGGGGACCCACCCCTTTGCCCTCTGCTCTTAGGCTTGTTTGGCCATAGCCATCAGCAGTTAGGAAGATGGCCCTACCCCCAGCTGCAGTGAGGGCCTCATCGGGACTGTGGGGAGGCCCCAGTGCCTGGCACTGGGCATGGTGTTGGCCCAGGGCGCAGGAGAAAGGGGAGAGAAGCACCCGCACCCCACAGCCTTGTCTTCTGCAGTCACCATGCTCAGCTTGTAAACCTTGATGCCGCCAAGCCCATCCTACATAGGCAGGAGTCTCCAGGCCTGGCGTTGGGTGTGACTTGGAAAGAAGAGCTGTTGCCTAGGGTGCACCCGCCTCCTCAGGTCTTCCTTTCACCTGATGCCCCCTTCTGCACTGCCAGGTAGTCAGGGTCATCGCAGCACCACCTGGAGGTCTGCAACCAGGCCTGTCCTTCCTGCAGCCAGGCTCCAGCCACCTCCTCTCCCTTCCCTGCTCCTCCCTCGCTGCCTCCAGGGAGCTTTCATTCCTTGGAGCTGCCAGGCTCAGCACAGAGAGGAAAGGACTCTTTGAATAGGTTTGCCCTGAAGTTGTGAGTGGCTACCAGCCCCTTCTCCCACAGGGATATCTGAATTTTAGAAGCAGTCTGCCCTCTGCCCCTTTCCCCCCAGCTTTAACCAAGCACCTGAGCACTGAGCACTGTGCTGGACACTTCGATATGCATTGTTTCCTTTGGTCCTTCTGGTGGCTTTATTGGGCAGGTGTTATACTCTCCCCTTTTCCAAATGGGGAAATCAAGGTCCTGAGAGTTTGAGCAAGTTCCCCAGGATGACACATCTGGGAAGTGGTAAAGCTGGGACAAGACCAGGCAGCACTTACCTACCAAGGCGCCATTCGCTCATTCAAAAGAAATCTAATGACAGATGGCGACGAAAGAGAGCAGTGTGGATGACAGACTCCATGTAAGAGAATCCTTCACTGAGGGCCTGGGGCTGCAGGAGGCTCCATGAAACACTGAGAGTGTTCGTGAAACTGTGTGTGTGCATATGATCTGCTCGTTTTTCAGCAGAGGGCTCCTCCAGGCCAGATGGACCTCCCCCCCCTGCCCATCTAAACCCAGGGTTCCTGTGATCAGAAGGCTGGTCACTGAGTAAGGGCACCTGAGACGCTGGTCCTACTCCTCTCCACTGGTTCTCATTCTGAGATCTCAGAAGGCCAACAACTGACTGCAAGAGAGGGTGGCGATGTTCCTTCTGATGACCACTGGGGTGGACATTGATACAGTTGAAAGGTTAGGACTTTGGAGCTGAAGAGGCTTTGGGAATGGCCCAGTCCAACCTTCTCACTTTACCAGAGGAGGAAATTGGAGCTCAGAGAGGAACCTGACATGCCCATGATCACCCAGTGAGTTAGTGGCAGAAAACGTTCTATGCATTTGTAGGTCTGCTGCAGAGGTCTGTAGGCTGTAAAGTTAAGCAAGGCAAAGAAATCAACACTTACTGAGCTTCACATCCATGCCATGCATGGTGTTGGCACTTCCGCAGCCACTGTCACTTTCACCCTGTGCTGTAGGAGAATTCAGGTCGATATCCCACCTCTGCCATCATCTTCCCCTTGCACAGGTGATGCTGACATTAGAGGACAAGGATATGAAGGGATTCACCTGGGCCATAGCCCCGGCCTTGACCTCCCTGGGCTACCTGCTCATCCTGCTGGTGTCCGTCTTTCCCTTCTGGGTGCGGCTCATGAACGAGGAGTCCCATGAAGTGTTTTTCAGTGGCCTGTTTGAGAACTGCTTCCATATCAAATGCTGGAAGCCTCGACCCTTATCCAGTAAGGAGGGATGGAGGCGGGGATGGTGGGGTGGGGTGGTGGGGGAAGGGAGATAGGGCCAGTGTGGGGACTGGGAATGACAGGACAGGTCAGGGGCAGATAGGACAAAATTTAGTAAGCCCATGAGGGCTGAGATTTCCCTGAATCTCCTCTCTCTCAGGGCTGGAGGAAAGTAGGAGGCTGGTTTATCACACCAGGTTGACCGCTGGAGTTGGAGCAGATATGTCAGCAACAAAGTTTATTGCTATGCTAGGAGTGCTCTAGCTAGGAGAAGGGAGGGGGTCCCATTGCTCTGTGAGGTGACGCCAGCTCTCACCACCCTTTTGGGTGGGCACTGCTCCAAACCAGGGGAACAGCTCTGGTCCGCAGAGTGTGGCTGGACTTCCGCCCCTGCTTGTTCCTTTGGCCACACACATGCCCAGCTGTAGGTGGCAGCTCTCCAGATAATGTGGGCCATCCTGTGTGAGCTCCTCGATCCAAGATTCCTCGACCTTGGCACTACTGACATTTTGGGCGGAATCGTTTTTGTTGTGGGGCTTTCCTGTTTACTGCAGGATGGTTAATAGCACCAGATGCCTGTGGTGCTATAGGCACCTTTGGTTGTGACAATCAAAATTATCTACAGGCTTTGTCAAATATTCAAGGGGCAAAATTGCCCCTGGTTGAGAACCACTGTTTAACCCGAGGGTAGATTCTGGAATTTCTGGGTCTTCCCCAACGCCTTTGCCTGTTTGTCCCACCCTCAGCTGTCCATCTCTGCATGCTCAGAAGGGTGTACGAACTCCTTTCAACATTGGTCTGCATCATGCCAGCAGTAGGAGAATAAACCACCCTGCTACCAGACACTGGCCCTGTTAATCTTGGTCTGTTTTACTACTCCTATTAACCAGGAAAATTAAATAGGGGTTTGGGGGTGCCCACAGAGTTCAGAACGTTTTGACCTCAGGAAGTTCTGATTCTGCATGGGTGAGTTATTTCAGTGTAACCAATTCAGATGTGATTCTTCACATTTGCACATGTGACAAATTTTTATCATGAGAGTTTCATTTCATGTTGTTTGTTAACAGCACCGCTTTTCCCTAATGGATGATACATGGTTTCCCCACATGGTTTGATACAACCAGATTCATATAGTAATATTTGTTAAGGACTGATGAATAATTTCAGTGTTTGATGTTGTCAATCTAATTTTTTTCCCATATACTTCCATGTCACTGGGAACAAAATAGTGAGGCCAGAGCACTCTTGGGGGCAAAGTGGCAGGGTCACGACCTTCGCCCCAAGGCCATGCTTTGGGACCTGAGGATGGAGGAGGCTCCGGAGGCCAGCCCTGCCCAGGCTCTGCCTTTTTGGGTCAGGGTCCCCAGCTCCAGCTCCAGCTCTCTGTCCCCTGCAGTTTACATCCTCCTTGGCCGGGTTATCCTGCTCTCTGCAGTCGTACTGTCTTTCCTCACCACCTTCATCATGGTGTCG
Source organism: Indri indri (assembly GCA_004363605.1). Taxonomy (NCBI): domain Eukaryota; kingdom Metazoa; phylum Chordata; class Mammalia; order Primates; family Indriidae; genus Indri; species Indri indri. The sequence goes on from RJWJ010002684.1 coordinate 38,296, forward strand.
TTTGCATCTGAGCTCTTCCCAAGGACCCGGAAGTACAATTTTGTGTCAGCCTTCATCAGCTTCCTCACAGGTGTGGAACAGCCAGGCAGTCCCTGTTCATTGCCAGGGCCTGGGGAGGGGTCCACAAGAAGGGGGGCATATGATCTGGGGTGTCAAGAAAGGCATAATTTTTAAGGCTCCTCCTCTGTTGCCATCTCTGTGAAGTAACCCACCCCCACACCTGCCCTCACAATTTAGGATCCCTCTTCTTTGGGGCTTCTCTACTCTTCATTTCCAGCTAGCCAGCCCTGACCATGTGGGCTTGGGGTCATTTGTCTGGGAGGCCTTTTTACCAGAACATATGTATCTCAGTGACTGTCATAGAAGCTGGCATAGAATTACAATTGAAATATATAATATAAATGAAATAGAAATGTTTATTGAATGAAAGAATGAATGTAAGAGACCATCTCTGCCCTTTGGAAGCTTTTGACATTTTAAAAGTGTGACCCAGGGCCCACCCTGGGAGGCTCCCGGGCAAATGGAGGAGGTGGAACACATTCAGTGGGAAAATCAGGGTGAGTTTCATCCAGTGTCATACCCAGAGGGCCAAACCTAGAGTGGGCCAAAGGCACAGGTGCACAGGGTACCAGGAGAGGGCTTTCTGAAGATGGACCCCTGGGAGATGAGGCACAAGGGCTTTGAGGTGAGTTGGAAGGAGGGAGGGACAGGCGTGGAGGTGGGGGTTGCTGCTCAGAGAGGGCAAGGGGTGCAGGCAGGATAAAGGAGCCTCTGGGCAGAGCAGCATGGGCTGTCAGCCACACATGGCTCTAAGTCTGAGGCAGGTGGGACCCAGGGCGGGAAGCCTTAGAAGAGAGTGAGGGTACCTCTCTGACCCTGCAGGGGCCTGTGCCTTCCTGGCCTTGGTGCTGCATGCCCTGGAGATCCAGGATCTGAGGATGAAGCCCAGCCCCCCACAGTTCTTCGTGCAGTGGCCTTACTATGTCCTGGGCTTCGGCATCCTTCTGTTCGTGGTGGCTGGTGAGTGTGCAGGGGCTGGTGCCCCTCTTCCTGCCCTCCATTGGGATTAGGAGCCTCTCTTGTGAGGATTCACCAGAGCTGTGCTGTTCCAAACTGCAGCCACTAGCTACATGTGGCTATTTAACTTTAATTAGTTAAAATATTAATAACGTTCAAAATTCAACCACATCGAAAATGTTCAATAACCACAAGTGTCTCATGGCTACACACTGGACAGTGCAGAAAGAGAAATTTTTGTCTTTGCAGAAAGTTCTACGAGACAGCGCTGCTCTGGTGCCTCAGTGCTCCCCCGACCCCTGGCCTTCCTGTTCCTATCTTTCTTGGCTGTAGAACCAAATTCTTCTAGTTTCTGGACTCTCCTTCACACCACCCTGGTTGCCAAGGCTGTTATTCCTATTTCTAGCTTTATCCCGAAATCTACCATCTTGTTCCTACTCTACCCGCTTTATCTTCAAAACGCATCGCCACCTAGATTCTTAATCCTGTCTGGTTTTGTTCCTACTCCTAATCCTCTCCCCCTGTATTAACCTGACCCATGATCATATGCTATCGAAACTCAATTTTATTACACATTGAACATATAAAAAATAATATTTATAAGATTCAAGTAATTAAAAATAAACCACATACCCATATTTCTGCCATATAGTTTAAAAAATAGCCATAGTTCATCAAATTAATTGTAAGTCACACCATTATTTTATGTGCCACTGAGAAAGAAAAATTAATGCCACGTATAATTCTAAAATGTTAAAGCTTTTAAGATACATCCTTATTTCAGAGATGTTAAGATGTGAAAAAAAATTGGCTTCTCAGAATTGATGAAATATGGTAGAACATAGAACATAACCGGTATCTTTAAAGCACGCCATCCCCCGCAGCTCTTCCTGATCTCATCTTCTTTTTCCCCCTCCAGAATCAATTGTTATGAAATTTATGCTACCTATACGTTCTACTCACAAATATATCCTTAAATAATATATTATTTATTTTTGCATGTTTTGAAACTTTATAGAAATGTAATTATACTGTATTTATTCTTCTGGAACTTGCTATGTTTGGTCAACATTATATCTCTGAGATTCCTTCAGTGTTAATAAGAGTAACTGAGGTTCATTCATTTTTATTGCTTTAAGTATTTGTGTAAATATTCAACAATTTATCTATTTTCCTGTCGATGGGCATTGGATATTTTCAGTTTTTTCCCCATTATCAATGAGACTGTTATGAACTTTCCTATACATACATGTCTCCTACTGCATTTGTGCAGGACCCTCTCTAGGATATATATGCTCAGGACTGCAATTGCTGGATTGAGAATATTATGCATATTTTCAGGTTTTTCAGATGATGCCAAATAGATTTCCTGAGAGATTATAACAATTTACACTCCTACTTGCAAGGTAAAAGAATTCCTGTTGCTCCACCTCCTTGTCAACACTTGAACTCGTCAGATTTTTAACTTTGCCAATTTAATTGGTATAAGATGGTGTCTTATGCTATTAATGTGTTTCCTTGATTATTAATCAGGTTGAACATGTTTTCATATGTTTGTTGGCCATTTGTGTTTCCTCTTCTAAGGAGTTCCTATTTAGTATAGTAAATACAGGATTACGCCTGTAATCCTAGCACTCTGGGAGGCCAAAGTGGGTGGATCGTTTGAGGTCAGGAGTTCAAGACCAGCCTGAGCAAGAGCGAGACCCCCGTCTCTACTAAAAATAGAAAGAAATTGGCCAAACAACTAAAAAATAGAAAAAATTAGCCGGGCATGGTGGCACATGCCTGTAGTCCCAGCTACCTGGGAGGCTGAGGCAGAAGGATTGCTTGAGCCTAGGAGTTTGAGGTTGCTGTGAGCTACGCTGATGCCACGGCACTCTAGCCCAGGCAAGAGAGTGAGACTCTGTCTCAAAAAAACATAATAAATAAATAAAATAAAAGTAATATTTCTTTTCTCTCAGACTTTCTTTGGTATTTGTAGGGTATGGATATTTGTGTTATGGTTTGTTGTATGAACTGAATCTGAGGAGTGGTATCTTTCGGTATTTCTATAAAAGAACATTTTTATCTTCTCCCCATTTTCTTTTCCTTTTTTCCTTTGTGGGACTCCAGTTAGATCTTGTTACTCTATCCCTCATGTGTCTTAATTTCTCTTTCATATTTTTCATCTCTTTGTATAGGCTGCATTCTGAATAACTTATTTCGATGTGTCTCCTATTTTACCCATTTACTTTTTAGCTATCTGATGTGCTATTTAACCTATCCATTCAATTTTTATTTTAATTAATCTATTTTCATAACCAGATGTGGTACTTTCCCATAAATCTTATCATTTTTTATACTTTCCTGTTCCTTACTTACACTTTTAATAATTCTCTAAATATATTTTTTACCAGACATGCTGGAAAATACTTATTTTACATTGTGTGTCTTATAAGTTTCATATGTGAATTATTTGCAGGTTTGAGTCTGTTTTCTGCTGTTTCTACAGGCTCTTCCTTGTGGTGTCTCATTTCCTGTATGTTTTGTATTTTTTCACTGTGAATTCATTTTCCTTGGAATTGTATTTGTAGGAAATCTTTGAGACCTGGATTTAAGTGTTTCCTCCTACAGGATTTGCAGTTGCTTCTGCCTGGTGCTTGAGTTCACCACCAGCCTAGGCTCTCAAACTATTGTATTGTGAATTTAGCTACAGATCCACATAACAGCCAGCCTATGTTTATCAGTCTCAGCCAACACAGATAACTTCAAGCTTCCACTTCATATGGCGGGCTCTTATTAGATTCCCCATCTTGAATAGGCCCTGGGCTTTTTCATCTATTTTTGTGCCCCAAATGGCCAACAGAAGGAAACTCAGGATTACCTGGGTTGGGTGCCAAGGTGAAGGCTAATTGTGTGCTTGCTTAACTCTTTAGATTTCTGTATTTCCTGGTTTTGGCTTCTAAGAATATCTTACTTTGATGCCAGCTAAGTGATTCATTTAAAAATAAGTTTTTAAAGAAATGTTTTATTTAGAATTTTTGCTGTTTTTAGTGGGAAAGTAATCTGCTATACTGCTAAAAATATAAGTTGCCTTTTGTCTTAGTCTTAACCTTAACACAGCATTTGTCATTCACTCCAGATATCTTCATTTATTCTTATGAACATCAGCTGTTCTTGTTTTTTTCCTTTCTTTTACTTTACTGAGGGTCTTGGGTTGGGCATCAAGAGGCCTGGGTTTTATGCTGGACCTTCCTCTCTCTAAACCCTTGTTTTTCTCACCTATTAATGGGCTAGGCAATTGCTGAGATGCCTTCCAGCCCTGGCCGTGGCTCTGTGATTTTATCCATCTATTTGTATTCCTTGTCAGTTGGCTCATTCTGTTTTCCCTTTTGTCTCCATAATACTCTAGGTTGGAGGGGAGAACAGGAGAGGGCGGGTCCAGAACCAGAGGGACTCACATCAGGAGTTCCTGACCTCCAGGACACGGAGCTCAACATTCTGACCTGACCCAAACCTTTGCTGTTGCCTAGGTGCCATGTGCCTCTCTCAAGAAGTAGCCTGCCTCGGCTGCCATCTGTTGCCCATTTCCCAGAATATTGAGGAGTCCCAGGGGAGCCTGCAGTTGGACAAGATGGAGAGTTTGGGAGGAGAACTGAGCTCAGTACAAAAGGAGACACTGCTGAAGGAAGAAACAGTTATCTAGCTCAGGATGTTGTCCTTCTACCCTCTTTGAGCTGGGTGAGTGCATGTGTAGGTGTATGTACCTCCCACTTCTCCGCCAGTGTCTGCTGCCTTTGAGGAGCTTCTTGAGCATTGAATCAACTTTCCATGTCCCCATACTCAGAGTGATTCTTTCTTGCTTGTATCTGAAATTTCTTAAAAGTTCTTTGAACTCTTCTGAACTTCCTGAGTGACTTTTTTTGGCTGGTGTTTTCAACAAAAGAAGGGCTACTCTGTTGATCCCTACCTCAAAAACTGAGCCTGGAGAGCAGGAGGGAAGGGAGGAGTATTACAAGATGATCAAGTGAAGTGGGATTTTGTATTAATAGAACAAAAACTGAATTGATAACATTAAAAAGAAAAAGGGATGTCCTCTGATAAAAGGGTGACTCAGTAAACTTTTCTTAAATATGTGTTTAGGGGAAAGGGTTGGGGGTGTTTAATGGTGAAAGCTTCCCCAAGATTGAGCTGCTAAGACTGGAAGCCTGAGCTTGGTGAGTCTGTGCCTCTGGGGAAGGTGTAGGCAAGTTAGTCAATCGACATATTGGCTTCCGGCCTTTCCCTAGAACCAGAGGTCTCCCGAGTGCACCTCCAGGATGCCCCCATTCACACCCTGAGGAGCACTCAGCCTCCCCACTAGGATGGGGCCATGGAGAAGCTAGAACAGTGATCCAAGCCCTCCACTGGCTTCATCGCCACCCTTCATCTCAAAGATACCACATAGCAATGGCTTCCCACTTTTCTCTCTAAAGAACACCTATGTGGAAAAAGCTCTTAGAATTAAGCAATGCAGCTTCAGAAACAAGTGCAGGGAGCTGTGGATGTCTTTTTGGAGAAGGGATGCAATGAACATGGCTAGAGTCAAGGGGGTTCTGTCGTGACTGTTAAATAGTGTTCACTGAAGGCGGACCTCATGTGGTGCGCCATGGGGTACACAGAGGTATCAGAGTTTGTCCCTGTCCTCCAGAGGCACATACCTGAGCAGAGGAGCTAAGAGGTATACGCCTGAAAAACTAACAGTTAACTCCTGGGCTTAAGCGATCCTCCCGTCTCAGCCTCCCAGCTGGGACTGCAGGCATGACCACCACGCCTAGCTAATTTTTCTATTTTTTGCAGAGATAGAGGTCTCCCTTTTTTTTTTTTTTTTGAGACAGAGTCTTGGTCTGTCACCCTGGCTAGAGTGCAGCGGCATCACCATAGCTCACTGCAACCTAAAACTCCTGGGCTCATGCGATCCTCCTGCCTCAGCTTCCCCAGTAGCTGGGACTATACGCGTGGGCCACAATGACTGGCTAATTTTTCTATTTTTAGTAGAGACAGGGTCTTGCTGTTGCTCAGGCTGGTCTTGAACACCTGAGCTCAAGTGATCCTTCCACCTTGGCCTCCCAGAGTGCTAGGATTATAGGTATAAGCCACCCCGGTCAATTTTTTGGAGTTTCTTATCACATTTCTCTCCAAAAGGTATCTTGGGAGTTTCTTATATGGATATGGTGACAGCCTAGTTCCAAGTCTTCTTACTTCTCCTTCTTGAAAAAAAAAATGTAGAAACTATAATTGCTAGTGAAACTAGGCATAGAAAAAAACTAACTCCAACTTACATATTTGTGGCCCAAACCACTCCAATCCAGCAGAACCACTACGGGGAAGCCATATTTGGGGACTGGCTTTGTGAACACAGTGGGGTAGATCAGAGAATATATGGGGTCCTAGTGGTGGCAAATTCCAAATCATTAGCAAGTATTAACCCTCAGAGGCCTGAGAGGGACCCACCCTGAGAGGGAATGGCTAAGAATAGGATAAGAGAACAAACACATTGGGATTTGTGTGTTGGAAAGGCGTAGAAGGTATGGAAAGTGCATGGAGGCCTCTGGGGGCAGAGATTTAAGAATAGGCATGACTATTTTAGTAATTTTAGCTTAAAGTTAGAATAGGGTAGTAGTCTATGACTCAACTCTCCTATCTCCTCACCCACATTCCTATAGATAATCAGAAAAGGATGGACATTCACAACACCAATGAAAGCTAAGATTGTTGGTGGATTTATTGCCACAGTGCGCGAGGAATTTTTGCTACAGGGCCATAGAATTGGTCAAATAAAAAAAAGTAAATGAAAATCAAATCCACAAAGATTAGGAATCAGTCTTAGTTAATTTTGGTGAGTTGAGCACCCTCCTATTACATTTCATGGGAATGTGAATTGGCTAAACTTTCTGGGAAGCATTTTAACCATATGCATTAGTATGCTACAAAATATTTATACCTGTCGACCCAGGAGTTGAATTTCTAGGAATTCTAAGAAAATAACGAATCAAAGTATTCATATACGAGAATGCTTGTTCAAGGTTATTTTTAATAGTAAAATAAAATAATGTATTGCAGATTATTTCTCCTAAATTGGAATGATTTAAGACAGTATACTATATTCATAGGACAGAATATTACATAGACATTAAAAATTTAATTTTTCCTATACTAGCTGGAAGAAGTAAAATATATAAATAAAGAGGGCTGGAGAAAGCCTGCATCTGAAAACATGGCAGACTAAATATTTGGACTGATTCTTCTGCCCCAAACAACAGAAATGATAAAATGCATTATGAAATTTAAAAGTATCAAAAAGAGAATAAAATAGTAATGGGTGATCAGATAGCATCGAAGTGAAGAACAATACCCAGGGAAACCATTCTAGGGAGATTTGATTTTTGTAAGCTATGCCTAGAGCTCACCCAAGGAAGGGTATCTAATAGGAGAGCTTTCCTGCCTTGGTGAAGGACTGCAAAGGCCACATCATCAGTGTAAGAGTGAGAGATAAGTAATGTGTCCTATACCCCTACCCCAGGGTCCAGCAAGGAAATCGGTCTTAGTGCTGAGCCAAACAACTGCAAAGCCATCATTGAGAAGTTGTAACCACACATCACCCCTCAGACACCTGCAACCCAAATTTATATTACTAGCATGGTTCAAATATCTTCAAACTATAGTTTACAGCGGCCTTGGGCTGGTGATACTGGCAATTATGTGGAAGGAAAAAATATATAAATCCTCTGTAGAGAAATTCACTTTATCCTGGAACTCAGAGAAGTTCCACAAAAAATTCACCAAGGAAAATAAGATTATAGTCAAAAACAAGCACACAAGGAAACAAGGCACCATCGTATATATAAGGAAGGTATGTTTGAGGAATGCCAATTTATTGAATGCCCCCAAAACTCATACATCAATAAGAGATAAGCAGCTTAATCGAAACACAAGGACAAGCCAGTTCACAGAAAAAGAGCAGTAGTTATTATAACAAATGTAGGAATAATGACCGACATCACCCACGATGAAAAAAATATGAATAAGAAATGAAGTAACATTTATTTCCCCTACTGACTGGCAGAGATTAAAGTTGGATAATCCCAGAGCTGATGAGATGAACGCTCTGGGGCACCATAGGTGGGAATGGCACCAGCAAAAACAGTGGGAATGGCAGACAGCAGAAACAGACCTGAGGGGACTTCAGGTCTCCGAATTATCAGACTCAACTATATTTACTATGTTTAAAGAAAGGCTTAAACAATATCTGCAGGGAATAGAATATATTTTTTAAAAAGATCAATCTAGAATAGTTGAAAAGAACCAAACAGAAATTCAAGAAATGAAAAACATGTATTAATTAAAACAAAAACAAAGTTTGGATTTTGTAACATAGGAGAAACAGCTGAAAAGCGGGTTCTGCTTCTCCCCTGGGCCCAGCCATCTGGAAGTGAGACAGATGATGTCAGACTGGAAGGAAGCCACTCTGCAGACATGAAGATTATTCACATTCTAAGCCAATCCAAACCAGAGTTTAGACTAATTTATCAATCCAGTTTTATCTCTAACCCCTTCATTCTAAACCCGGATCCTGAACCATCATTTTCAATTTTGCCTCTGCCCTACGCCTCGCACAGGGCACAGTAGCGCGGAATAACCTCGTGTTGACTGTCTGGACTCTAAAGCCGTTTGAGGGCGGCGCCGTGTCCAGTCGCGTGTCTAGCGATACGCCGAGTCCTTTCCACAGAGGGAAAGCAGGTGCAAAGGCGCGGAGGCGCAAAGGAGCCCGGCGACAGAGCGCCTCGAGGAGGGCAGTCAGCCCGGGAGGAGTTCGGGAACCGCCCGCGGGAACGAGCGACCATCGAGATGCACCTCCGAGCGTCCTAGAGAGGAAACGGAAGTGGTCCTTTCCTCACGCACCTGTCTGACAGCGTCCGCAGATCACTTCCGGTCCGCGGAGAGCACGGGTGAGCGCGGCAGGGCTGAGGGGCTGCGGGTGAGAGGCGGGTCAGGGCCGCGGCCGGCGGTGGGAGGGAGCGGGGTCGGACTGTGGTGCCGCTGCGGGGCTGCGCGGAAGCCAGTCTACTTCTGCCCAGACCCAGGTGCGGGCGGCGCGTCTCCCCGCTACTGCCTCTCGCGGTACCCAGGCCCTGCTGGTCGGCATTGGAGGGGCCGCGCCACGGTAGGCTCAGGTAGGAGCGAGGCTGATCCCGCCCGGCCAGGCCTGGCTTAACGCAGGGGTGTCCGCAAACCTGAGGTGATGTTGAACCAAAGCGTAACTCTGAAAAGTGAAAGTAATCATTTTAGAACAAGTTTTAGGACACTCATTTGAGGAGTAGCAGTGGGGCAGCTTTTATTTGTCAAGTGTCAGAGATGAAAGATGAGTCTGGACCTTTCTTGCCTTTAGCTCGTCTGGTAGACGGAGACACGTTGGTAAACGTGCGCTATAGTGCGGTTAAGTACACTAGTGGAGCAAACAAATGCAATAGCTAGAAAGTCATGGAGTAGAAATCCCAATTGATGCGGCAGAGAAAATGAATAGACTGAAAATGTAAAATCGGTTTAAGGGTGAAAATAAGTACACAAACATCCAATATAATATTTAGCGGGAGCTGGGGGCGTGCTTCCTGCCTGTCGCACGTTCTTTGCTCCAGTCAGGGTGACCTTTCCTCTTTCTGGTGAGCAGGGTCCCTTCTCCGCTGCTTTGGACTTTCAGGTCTGTCTCCCCAGCCTAGGTCCTCCCCCCTAACCCCCATGGAGGAAAATAGGACTCATCCTCCAGTCTCCTACATGCCTCTTCTTTCTCTTGAATACTTGGATTGACATTAATCTCTCTCTTTGGACTTCCCGTGTTTCTTATCTATACCATGTGGGAGGCAGTCATCATTATATAACAACCTCTTTTTTGTTTTCCATCTGAAAAGTAGGGGGAATAGTACTCACTACACAGAATTGTTTTAAATATTAAATGAAGTGTGTGTTCACGTGCTTTCTAAATATAAAGCCTATGCAAGGTAGAACTTTTGGTCATTTATAGTAATAGTACATATGTTGCTCCATTGTCTTTAGGTGGAGCACACCATCACATGTAAGCTACCAGCAAGTTTGTTGGCTTTACCTTCAAAGTATGTCTTGATTTCATCTGCTGCTTTGCCACCACCCTGATCTAAGCCCCTGTCATCTCCTGCTTGAACTGCCATAAGTGCCATTCTTCTTCTTTCTTCCTTTAATCTATTGTGTGTTGACACAGGCAGAATGGCTTCTGTAAAACATGTAGCTCCCCACTAAACTAAGAAGTAAGAATAAAGCTCATATTTCTTACTGTGGCCCAGGGCCTGGGTAATCTGGTTTCTGCCTGCCTCTGCCACCTCTGTGTGTGCAGCTCTGCCCTCTCACTCTGTTGAAGTGAGGAGTTTGGCTTGTTCTTGGAATGCAGAGTAATTTCTAGCCTCAAGGCTTTTGCCTGGAATGCTCTTTGAATGACTGGCTCATTCTTATCCTTCGGATCTCAGCTCAGTATCATGTCTTCAGAAAAGCCTTCTCCAAGTCAATTGTCCCCAATTAACAGAGCACCCTACTTGTTTCTTTCTAGAACTTATCCCCACTGGCAATTTTTTTATTTGCTTACATTTGATTTTTTTCTGCCTTCACTAATATATGAGTTTCAAGAGGGCAAGCTCCTTGTCTGTCTTGTTCTCTACTGTATTTCTAGTTTCTGCATGCCTAGTATATGTATATGTATGTGTATGTTTGTGTGCTGAATATATGTTTCCTTTAGTATTGGAAGAGTGGGCCCTGTTGACTAACCCATTTTATATTATTCCCTGATTGTAGTGTTATCGTCCCAGTCAGATCCTAAACTATTTGTGGGTATAAGGTTAATCTTACTCATTTTCTATTTACTCTCTGCACCTAATAGGTGCTTAGCAGATACTGAATTGAACTGACATAACTTTCAGTATCTATGTTCAGTCTTTTGATAATGCCTCAGAGAAAGTAATTACCATGTTCTCCAGCAGAATATTCACTGATGTAGAGACGACTGGGACGGACTGACCTTTCGTGTGTCTCATATTCTCAAAAGGGTTCTCAGAAGACTATCATTCTCAGTCTTCTGGGAGGGAACACAAAGATGCTTAAAGAGCATCCAGGGATGGCGGAAGAGCCTCAGCAGCAAACGGGTGTTCCTGTGGTGAAACTGGAGAAAGAGTTGCCATGGGGCAGGACAAGGGAAGACTCCAGTCCTGAGACTTTTCGTCTGAGGTTTCGGCAGTTCCGCTACCAGGAGGCAGCTGGACCCCAGGAAGCCCTTAGGGAGCTCCAAGAGCTCTGTCGTCGGTGGCTGAGGCCTGAGCTGCACACCAAGGAGCAGATCCTGGAGCTGCTGGTGCTGGAGCAGTTCCTGACCATCCTGCCCCGGGAGTTCTACGCATGGATTCGGGAGCACAGCCTGGAGAGTAGCAAGGCCCTGGTGGCCATGGTGGAGGACTTGACAGAAAGAGCGCTGGAGGCCAAGGCGGTGGGTGAGAAGGGGGATCCAGGTCTTGTGCTGTTGGCGTGGGAAGGAAGTTTTAAATAATTGAAAGATTTTATTAAACAGTGGGAATGGATGAGGTGTAGAACCTCCCTCCTCTGTTCCCAGACTCCCTGAGGTACTTTCTGGAAAGCAGTGGAGTTTTTAGCAAGAAAAGCACTTCCCAGGGAAGATGTTGGCATGCAGAAGGGCCTGAAGCCTCTGTGTGGCCATTAGGACAGAGGCCTGGCCATGTTTTCATTGTGAGCATCAGGCACAAAGAAGGCAGTTGTAACTGTTTTCAGGGTCCCTCATGGACCCAGCCCCACTTTGGGCAGAGATGCCTATGGGAATGCAGGAGATCCCTCTTGGTGAGTGTTCTTAAGAATATCCTGAGAAGAATTGTTCATAGTAGTGTTGTGTCTGCGTCTGAGATGTTGACCCAGAGGGCTCCTGTAGTGATTTGGTGGTATTGTTCTGATGACACCAAGTGACTGCCCCACAAATGCTTCCTTGGACTCTGGCCATATTTCTGTCACTCTGGTACAGTCACCTGATGGATGGCTAGGAAAGGAAACAGGACTGATGTTACGGTGTTGCACACAAGTCCCAGTCATTCCATAGTTCAGCCTCCCTTCCACACTGTCATCACCCTTGACTTCCTGTCTTCCTGGAGAACCCTAAGAGAATTTTTTTTCTCCTCCCAGCTCAGGAGCTTAAAAGTGGACCAGGAAGAGCCTTGTTTTTGTGAGTGTGTCTCTGTGAGAGTCCTCCTGACTTTCCTTGCTCTTTTTAGAGCAACTGTTAGTCACTAGTTAATTTACTACAGAGTCTAGGCTTTGCATGTTTTATTTTAGCTTTTGTATTGGGAAATTTTTTTTTGTATTAGTGAGTGTATTGTGCTAAGCTTTTAGCAGGACAGTATGTGGGCTCTTTGTGATGTTATTCATGGTGATATTTGACTGATGTCAGTCAGGCAGAAGGGACCCTTGTTAAATGGCATGGACAGAGAAAAGTTGCTCAGGGCCTGATAAAGGGAGTTTGACTTCCTTTTCACTACCTTACTGATGTGCTGAGGAAGAGCTCAGCTGACTTTTCCTTCCTCTCCCATGAAGCTAGAATGGTTCTTTTCTTGGTTCTCTTTTTAGGTTTTAATTCAACTCCCTTCATAACAGCCTTGCCCAGGCCTCATTCTAATTGGTGTTGGGAACTGTTCTTAGGTTCCATGCCATGTGCAGGGAGAGCAGGAGGAGACAGCACTTTGCAGAGGTGCTTGGGAGCCAGGCATCCACCTGGGGCCAGTAGATGTCAAGCCCGAGTGGGGGATACCCCATGGGGAAGGAGTTCAAGGCCTAGACCAAGGCACTGAGGAGCAGCTCAATCAGGGCCCTGGAGACGGGACGCAAGACTTCCAGGAGCAGGGTAAGATGCAAATAGCATGTAAGGGCATAGAAAACTGCTTTGTAGGCTACCCCATCCCCTTGTCCTTCAGAAACCCAGTGATGGTTAAACAAAGTTACCTGCAAGGTGTAATTCTGAATTTTCTTGGCTACTTCCTTGACTTTGGCAGGAAATAGATGAAATGAAATTGTTTCCTCTACCTGGCCTCTGGTTTCTGGAGGGGATATCTGGGATCATGTTCTCTGATTGTTTCTCTCTTCTCCTTTCCCTCAGATCCCTTCTAGAAACCATCAGGAAATATTCAGCTGACACATGGGAATAGTTTTTTAAGTGGGCATATTAATCGTATCCCTCAAAGTAATGTGTGACTTTATTTTGTTAGTGAATCTCAAAGAGGCTTATTCCCAGAATGTGACTAAGGAACATGAGGGGACAGGGCTGCTATGGTCTTCTCAGCTGAGAACAGGGCAGGGGACACCCCTGTGTGTGGGAAAGTGTGATACTGAAATGATTCTATCTGGAGTCTCCTAGTTCCTGAGGTTGTGTATGTCGGGTGGGGGACACCTTTGAATAAGCTAACTACATGACAGTGCTGATTCTTTCTTGCTTTTTGTCCCTTCTCAGCTCTGCCTATTCTTCAGGTGGGTCCAGGCCTTCCTCCAGTGAATACCAGAGACCAAGAGGTGGCAGCTGGGTTTTTTACAGCTGGATCCCAGGTGAGCTGTGACTTTGCCCTTCCAGAGATCACAATGTTGCTGTGATTGAGGGTCACCTTGACAAAGGTTTCTCAGTACAACAACGTGCTCCCACCCCTCCAAAGTTGGGTCATTCTCTTTTCTAGTCCTGGTGGACCTGATGGTATCGTTTTCTCTGTTGTACCACTATCTCCAGGTGTTCATTTTCATTGAGCCTTATCCCTGGACCTTAAGCCAAGATTGACTTGTTGGTGTTACTTTTATAATTGTGAAGGAGATGACATTATTGATAGAAACCCCACAGGGCTACCTATGCTGTGACGGTCAACCCTGAGATAAAGATCCTGTTGTGTGGATGCCCTTTATGGATGCTTCTGTTGCTGCCATTCCTCTGGACGCCCCCCGACCCTATCAGCAGGAATGTGGCTGAGCCAGGGTTGGGAATGTGTTTCAGCCAGAAGTGCTGAACAGGGTGATCTCTCTGGCCCACACAGGCCACACTAGGAGTTTGGGCCTTGTTAACCCTCACCCCCCACAAATGGGGGTAACTGAATCATAGATGGGGCACTCTCTCTTCCACAGGGTGCTGAGTGTTACCAAGGAGGTGGAGAGGTTTCCAATGGGGAACTTTTCTGAAGGGGGTGAGTCTTAAAGAGTTCCTTCATGAAGAAAAGGTATCGTTTGGCAGAAAAAAGTGAATCAAATCTGACTTACCTGAAGCCATATTTAGGCAAGGTTTGACGCCAACACCATTTCTCATTCCTCTTTTCTAAGGATGTGGTTTGGTGGGGGATGAGAGATGACATCAGTGTGTTTTAATTTGGTGAGACCCTGCCTTCTACCATAATAGTTATTCATGGCATAGTGAATGAGAAAATGAGAATGCATTTGTTTTAACATGGCATTGTTCTTAAGACAGGGCTTGCCTAAATGCGAACTTGCCTCTTAGGGAAAATTGGTTCTATATAAGGCAGTAAATAGCAGCTCCCAGGGTCTGTCAAGCTTGAGGTGTGAGCTGAGGTGACTGCAGAGTGGAAATGGGGTGCTGCTGTTGTCAGGGGCAAGGTGAGACGCCACAGCTGAGACTCAAACAAGTCATTTGCTCTCATTAAACTGCTGGGAGGTAGGTGGTTCTGCTCCCGAGGTATCAGGGACCAGGGTCCTTCTGTTGTCTCGCTTTGCTCTTCCCTTGTATTGTCCCCCATGTTCGCTCCTGCTTTCAGACTGCTGTTCCTTGGGATTCTTTTTTCTAGCCATAGCAATCTCCTTTTGTTTCAGGGGTTGGGTCCATTTAAAGATATGGCCTTGGTCTTCCCTGAGGAGGAGTGGAGGCACGTGACCCCAGCCCAGATAGACTGCTTTGGGGAGTATGTGGAACCACAGAACTGCGGGGTCTCTGCAGGTAAGACTCTGTCTCTGACCCACAGGTAAGAAACTGAGGAGTTTTGAAAGCTCAGGTCCTGGTTTCTTCCCTAGCCCCGGTATGACTGGCAAAGGATTTCATGGCAGACCAGTGAACAGGTCCAGAGGAAAGGTGGTTCGGTACATTCCTGTGTGGAGAGAGGAGCCAGATTACAGAGCAGGAAAACACGAGGCCATTTGTCTGGCCGTAGTGAGACAGGTTGCTCATTAGGATCCCCAGGTACTTACTCTGTGACCATGACCGAAGGGTACTGGGAGCTTCAGAGCAAGAGAAAAACATCAAAAGATGGAGTGTCTGATCTTGTTCATTTGGCAGATATTTATGAGTGCTCCCTGCCTGTAGGCCTCATGTTAATAGCTTTGTGTTCCGGCAGGAAGTGGGCTGGACTGAAATACACCAAACTGTGGGAGCACACAGTGTGTGGACGAGGGCACGAGGATGCACAGTGGGAGCTTAGCCATGGGAAAGGTTGGTGCAGGCGGAGTCGCAGAATAAGCCGGGCCTCACTGGCCTCAAGTGGCCTGGTTTGACCTGGGGTCAGAGCCTTTGGGGATGTGGCCATCACAGCATCACAGTGACAGCAGCTCATAGGAGGAGGTCCAGCGTGAAGGCCCGCGGGGCAGCCAGCAGAGGGCACCATGGGGCTTGGGGCCTGCCAGGTTGCAGCGTGGGTGGAAAGAGAACAGCAGGGAGAGGAAAACAATATGGCCAGGAACGGCCCTGTCCGTGTTCCCGTCTGAGTCTCTTATCTTTTCCTTTCATAACTTCTTATGAGTTGTGCACTGACCACTCCTCTGTAATGACCCCACCTGGCCTTTCCTCATTTTGAAATTTGCTGAGGGATGAGCAAGGGTGTCATTGCGCTTCCTCCAGGACATGAGGGAATCTGTCCTGGCTTCACCATTTGCTACCCGTGACCTTGGGCATCATATCTTACTTCACCTTTTCAGGTCTAGTTTTCCTCAGTTGTGAAATGGCGCTGCTCATAGAACATGGCCTTACGGTGCTGTGAGGATAAAAGGAGATAATACATCTACATGTGTGGCAACCGTGATGGTGTCAGATTGTTTTATGAGTTGTGGAAATACTATAAAGTGATTCTTTTATGAGTTAGCATTTATTTACTTATTTACCCATGAAGATGTATTTGGCACTTACTGTGTAGCCAGTGCTCTGCTGTCACTATGAAGAGTTGAAAGCAAAAGAGCTTACATCTAGGGTCTTGCAGTTCAGGTGAAGAGGCCAAGTGCATGTAATGGTGGTCATGATGGAGTAGTGTATGGGGTGGGGGCAAGACCTGAGTACAGGGCAAGGTTGTCACAGCATGACAGTGACATGAGTAGCTGAAAGATGGCAGCATGTTTTACATAGAGAAGAGATGTGCCATGCTGCAATGGCAAAGGATGTGGAAACCTTCGGGGATAACTGCACGGATCAGGGGTTCATGTGACGTGCCCCAGACAGAGGTGCCAGCCTCCCAGCACCATGATCCTCCTCAGGGAGGTACTTTTGCCAGTGATGCTACTGTGTGGGGTAAAGATTCTGCCCTCCCATTCTCAGAGTGTTTTCACACCCTCCTGGCCATTTCTGACTGTTCTAGAGATTCTGGTTCTGTGCTTGTCTCTCACCAGCTCAGCATTTCAGAACAACCCAAGCACATACCTAAGCCTTTCTGCTGAGGCTGTGTGGTGGGACTGTCCATTTCCCAAGTGTTCTATCTGCTAGCTGTCCCAGCCTTCGGGTCTTCCTGAGGTTCGTTCTCATGTCATCCTGTTCTTACATTGACAGCTGTGTGGGGCTGGGCCTGAGCTGCTTCATCAGTAGAGGATGGACATATGGAAGAAAGGTTGGGCCAGATGGGTTCTCAGATCCCTTCCAGTTCTTGGTCTGTTCTCATTAGAGAACGATTAACTGCAAACATTGTGGTCTGTGTTGTAATTGCAGTAATGGTAATAAGGAGGGTAGAGACATAGGACTGGGATGGAGTAGGAATTTAAAAGATGATTTGGAATCACAGAGGCAAAGAATACCATGTGCACAAACCTGAGTGTAGGAATCTGGTGGCTGGTTCCCAAGATGGTCAGGGCCCTGGGGTGACAGATCAGTGTTCAGAGGAGTAAGAAAGAAGCTGGGGTAAATAGAGCGAGGCCAGCCATGAGGACTATGGGTGCTTTGTTTTAAAATTTTTCAGCACACAGAAATGTAATGGAAGCTTTACCTGAGGAAAATTGAATTGATGGCAGGGTACAGTCAGCCTGGAGGGTTGAAGTAACATAGACACAAGGGTAAGAGCAGGAACCAGGCTGATGGCTGTGAAGAAAGGGGTTTACTGAAATCTAAGGATTGTCACTGATTGGCCAGAGGAAAGGAAAAAGAAGAGTCAAAGAGGAGTTTCAGATCCTGGCTAGGGGATTGGAAAAATGATGTTGCTACTGCCAGAAAGGGAGGGAAATGTTTTCCTAAGGGAGGGTTCCATTTGTTGAGTTTGAGGTCCAAGTAGAGGGTCCCGGGAAGTAGCTGGAAGTCATGTACCTGGTCTGGGAGCTAAAATAATACTACCTACCATTGCATATCAGATCTGTGTGTATAGCATCCTTCATGAGTGTACAATCCATTTTGAAGGTGAAGATTGTAATGCTCAGAGAGGTTAATTGATTTTTCCATGATCACATGGCACTCTGGTAGCCAATGCAACATTCAAAACCATTCTCTTTCGACTACTAGATCTTTCTCCCACTGTCTGTTTGTGCTTAGATATTTCATTTTATTTATTTTCCATCAACTTTTTATTTTGACTTTTTATTGTAAAAATTTTCAAATGTACAGAAAAGCTAAGACTAGTACAGTGAACACACACCTTTATCTAGATTCAATAATTGACATTTGCCATATTTTTCTATAAAATGTGTGTATGTGGTTTTGGAAGGATTTGGAAGGTGGGGACATCTCAATCTTTCATTCTTAAATACTTTAGCATGTGTCTTCTAATATTGCCATCCCAACATAACCCAGTATTGTAATTTCGCCTAAGAAAATAAACATAATTTCCATATATAATATCTAGCACATAATCAGCTTTACCTAGGATCTAGTTAAGTTTCATGCACTGCATTTAGTCTTAATTTTACTATTTGTAACAGCTTCAAACTGGAAACTACCCAAATGAACGTCAATCAAATTAATAAGTAGTTGCGATATATTCTCACAGTGGAATACTACACACAAATGAAAAAGAACAAACTGTATTAATAGTTACACATTGACATGGGTGAATCTCAGAAACATAATATTGAGCAGAAGCAGCCAGAAACAATGTATGAATCAATTACAAAAAGTTCAAGAACAGACTAAAGAGTCTGGATAATGTGTTCCCTTTGGGGCCAGGGGATATAGTAAAGGAGGGGATGGAAGGGGGGCTTCTGGGTGCTGGTTATGTTCCGTTTCTTGAACTGAATGCTACTTACACTGTGGGGTTCATTATGAAAATTCTTTGGGCTCTACTTTTATGTTTTGTATGCTTTTACTTTCATGAAGAGTTTACAGAACAAAAGAGTAAGTCTGAGATGATCTTTGTGTATTTCCTATTTTATCGAAGGAGAAGGCACATAATGTCAGTTTCTTTTTACCTTCTCATGGACTAGCCTGAAAGGACTCTTTCCCCCTTTAAGCACAAGTTGTCATTTGTCTTTTTCTCTTTCTTTCTTCTCTTGGCCTCTTTGGTCCCCAGTACCTGTTTTGCTCTTTTTTTTCCATCCCCTTCCCTTATTCTTCCAGAAACAACTTTTCTCTTAATTTAGAGAGAGTGGAAGAGGGATCAGAATGAGGATGGAAGAGTCAAGCTGAGCATTTCAATGGCACCATGGTCCTTTTAGTCCTGATAAATATGCTCATGTAGGGGCTCATTCATTCTGTCAGCCGATAACAAGCATCTTCCCTGAGTCAGGCCCCTGCCAGGATCCCAGGAGATCTGGTTAAGGATGCTGGGTAGGGGAGGAGCATGTGGGCAGGGACAGGGGCCTGAGCTTGGTGTGAAGGGTCTGGAGGGCTGCATGCCACCCTGTGCTGGAGCAGCTTTAATCATGGGGGAAGGTGGGATATCTGGAGGAGTGGAAATTAGCATTTCTGACAGGGTCACATGTAAATAAGTGCCGAATAATAATGTGCTTATTGAGTACATCAGTGCCGAAGAGGCCTGGGGTAAGAGAATAATTAGGGCATGTTTCTTAGAGGAAAACATTGAGTTAGATTTTGAAGGACATGAAAGTCTGGATTAGTAGAAGCTAAGTGGGAGGGCACTAAAATTTGGAAGACTATGCTGTAAAAAGCCAAGGAGGTGGAAAGAGTTAAAGTAAAGAGAAGGAACCATGAATGGGACCCCTCAGAAGCAAAGTTCTAACATATAAATGTCCTTTCGTGGCTGCCACAGAGTCAGTCTTTATCTCCTTTCTCCTGTAGGCGTTGGGAACAAGGAAAAGGAGGCCAAGCCCCAGCAGGAAGAGCTGAAAGGGGCTCTGGCTGCACTGCCGGCTGAGAGGTTTGGGGAAGCCGATCTCCAGGGCTCTGGGCTGGGACGGGCCTGTGAGCAGGAGCCAGGTGGCTCTGGGGGCGGCGTGCCCGGGTTTCCTCCTCCCCAGCATGGCACTCTCCCCCTGCATGATGACCTCAAAACCCACAGCTCCTTCTGGAAGCCTTTCCAGTGCCCTGAGTGTGGAAAAGGCTTCAGTCGGAGTTCCAATCTGGTCAGGCACCAGCGAACCCATGAAGAGGAGAAATCCTATGGCTGCATGGAATGTGGGAAAGGCTTTACCCTGAGAGAGTACCTGATGAAGCACCAGAGAACCCACCTAGGGAAGAGACCCTATGTGTGCAGTGAGTGCTGGAAAACCTTCAGCCAGAGACACCACCTGGAGGTGCACCAGCGCAGCCACACCGGGGAGAAGCCCTACAAGTGTGGGGATTGCTGGAAGAGCTTCAGCCGGAGGCAGCACCTGCAGGTGCACCGGAGGACACACACCGGGGAGAAGCCCTACACCTGCGAGTGTGGCAAGAGCTTCAGCAGGAACGCCAACCTGGCTGTGCACCGGCGTGCCCACACTGGGGAGAAGCCATATGGGTGCCAGGTGTGTGGGAAGCGCTTCAGCAAAGGGGAGCGGCTGGTCCGACACCAGAGGATCCACACAGGAGAGAAGCCCTACCACTGCCCTGCCTGCGGGCGAAGCTTCAACCAGAGGTCCATCCTCAACCGGCACCAGAAGACCCAGCACCGCCAGGAGCCCCCAGTGCAGTGAAGGCACCATGTGGCAGGCAGTCTTGTTGGAGGGGTGTTATTCATCTTACTCACTGAAGGGCCTTGGGGGTGTGGGGAGATGGCCTGTAGGAAGGCCCTTTGACACATTACCCTTCCACCTGTTCTCAAACATAGGAAAAAGACAAGGCCTAGTTTACTTAGAGCTTCCAGAGAGCATAGCTGTGTCCATCTCTTACCCAAGTGGTGCTAACAGTTTTTCTTACCATCTTTTAGGGAAATGATCTCCTGAGCTTTAGTTCAGGCTGAGGTTTCTCTCCTTCAGTGGGGTGTTTGTATTTACCTGCTGAGCAAAGCTAGCAGTAAAGGCAAAAACTTCGTCACATGTTGGCAGCTGGTGCCTCATTTTTCTGTGGGTTCTTTCCTGCCCGCACGACCATCAGCCCAGCCTCTCCCTCTCCCCCACCCACCACTCTCTTTTTTCCATTTGGCAAATATTTATTGAACTCCTACTGTGCTGCTGGCCCTGGGGATACAATGGAGTAGGAGACAGACAACACCTAGTTCTCACAGAGGTTGTGCTGTGAGGTGGGGACACACACCAACTGTCAATAACCCAAAGTGTTCTCAAGTGCGCCTGTGCTAAGTGCCGAGAGAGTGTCTTGTCTGCTCATTCTGCCCTGCCTGCTCCTGCACTGGACCTTCCCACCCCAGTTGAGATCTTCTCTTAGGCAGTCTCGTTTATTTTACCCTGTTTGTAGCCTCTTTTGTGTCTGGCTGTAATGTTCTACCTGCATCTTTAAAATCTCCCCGTTTGTTACTCCTTGCACTGTAACAACTGTCAACATATAAACTGTTAGGAAATTAATATTTTGGTATTGATCATTGAATAAATATGAGAGTATTTTAAAAAACATTCAGTTCTGTTAAAAGATCTAATTAAATAAGTTTGAAAGATGAACTAGTATTAATGCTCTATATTTGATGGCACTTTACGGTATACAAAATGCTTTGCTCTATTTCTCATTTGATTCATTCCACAAATATTTATGGAGGCTCTGTAACGTGCCAGGAACTCTTGTGGGTCTTTGAGATACATTCATGAATAAAATGGGGGGAAAATCCCTGACCTCGTAGAGCTGACATTTTAGTGGACGTACTTTATCTTCAGAACCTGTGGATACTCTTTGTGAATCCTCTGGGCCTGGGATCTGAGTCTGTATTCTGGGTCCTGTCAGCATCTTGCCCTGAAAGCATTTGCCACCTCCTTCTGGATACTGAATGGTCTCTGTTCTTTAGACCCTTGTCATCCAAGACACTGGGGGTCCTGGATGCCAACTGGGGATGATGAGGTAGTTAGTGACCCGTTTTGCATGAGTGCCAATTCAGGAAAAATAAAGACATTTGTAGGCATTTAAAAAAATACATTTCTTTGAAAATGAGAACATGCAGTGTTTTAACTGTTTAAGCTTCCTTATGTTGCCAACACTGGAGTGTTGCCTTTCTGTTTAAAATTCTGTAAACTAGCATGGACTGCTCTGCTGTGTCATTGTTGTGCTGTGCCTTTGAACGCTGGCTGCTGAGTGAGTGAGTTTGTCTTTTGGCAGTGTACTGTAATTGTAAAATGTTGTTTGTGTCCTGGTGCCTCTTAATGTCATATTCTTTTACTGAGATTTTTTTGTTCCATTTTCTACTCTTTATAAGATAAATGGTAACAACTGACACAGTTGTCTTACTCAGTCCACGTTGGAACACAAGATTTTGTCCCATTTTTTGGCAGGCAGCCGTGGTGTTTAATTTTGATTTAGCAAATAACCCTCCTCGTTCTTCTGGCCCATTGGCTATGCCCAGGAGGCTGTGCTGAGCAGGGTGTAAGTGTATCTGAGATGTACACACTGGGCTGCTGCTGCTGCTCCTCAGCCATGCATGCCAAGATCCATATGCAAAATCAGTTCTTTTTTTCCCCAATTCTCAGACAAGCTAGGCAAGACTAACAGCCTCCTGCCAGCCAAACCCCACGGGAGGCTTCTGGTCTGAAGGATGTGGGGGCTGACTGGGCCTGAGGATGGCCTTTCCCAGAGGTCAGTATCCCAAAGCCAGGCAGGGACTGTGGAGTGGGGTTGGGAGGGTGGCTGGGAGTTGATCATTGATGGTCTGTCTACCTGAATTAAGTTGTTGATGCGCTTTGATTGTACACTCAGCCAACAGGCCTCTGGGTTTTCAGCGAGTTGGGAATCTCTCGACAGAAGCTCCATTATGACCTGGGCCTTGCCGGCTTTCCCATCTGGCCTCTTCCCCTGTCTGCCATGAGGCGAAAACTTATGGACAATGTCTCAAAATAAGCCTCAATTAAAGGGGAGTTTTTCCCATGGAATTGTTGTAGCCTTATTTTTCATATCTATTTAAATGTCAAGAAATGTTATCTGTATTTTTTTATTTTCTAGAAATTTTTTTTTATTTCAGCATATTCTGGGGGATACAAATGTTTAGGTTACATACATTGCCCTTTCTCCCCCTCCCCCCCAGTCAGAGCTTCAAGTGTGTCCATCCCCCAGACGGTGCTCATCTAGAAATTTTTTATAGTAGAAAATTTCAAACATACATAAATGAATCCTCATATATTCATCATTTGACTTTAACATTTATAAACTCATAGCCAATCTTGTTTCATCTCTACCCATTCTTTCCTGTCTTCCTCTCCCACTGAAGTATTCTGAAGCATATCCCATATGTTGTTTATAAATATTTCAGTGTGTATCTCTAAAAGGTAAGGGATCTTTTAAGAAAACCACAATACTATTATACCTAAAAAAAAATCAATTATTTCTTAATGTCAGAATATTCAATTAATGAATTTTAATAGCCCCCATAATTTTTCTATACATTGCAATTTGTTGCTTTGTCTTCTAAGTCTTTTAAATCTATAGTAGTTATCCTTTTTTTCTTGAAGTTTATTCATTGAAAAAACTGGATTATTTATCCTATGGAGTTTTTTAAATTCTGTATTTTTCTGTTTGCATACCCATGGCATTGTTTAACATTTCTCTGCCCTCTGTATTATTGAAAACTTGTAGGTACAGAGGTGTAACCAGATCCATATTTTGCATTTTGGCAAGAACACGTAGATGGTGGCATGTCTGGTTGTTTCTCTTTACATGATGTTAGGAGCCTAGATCTGTTTATTTTTTAGTCCTATAAATTAGTTCTGTCCGTCATTTAGTATCTGGAATACTTCTGTAAGAAATTTCCCTCCATTACTATTAGGCTACACTTATATACAGTTCATAAAGGAAAGTCAGGATAAATGCTTGATCATCTCTTTTATTTGCCTGTTTTTGCAATAATGAGCTGGTTGATTTGCTTCCTGTACAGGCAACCAGTTTTTAAAAAATCATAATGTGTTCGTGGATTTAAACATATTTGTTATTGATCAGTCCACTGCAGTTATAATTTGATGCTCAAATCATTTCACCTTTGACCAGTGGGAGCCTCTTCAACTGGCTGGTGATCCCTTTCAACACAAACCTAATCATCATTGACAGCTTCTTTGCTTTCTGGTATGACAAGATGTTCCAGGCTCATCTCATGTTTCCTGCCCCATTTGAGTTTGAAAGGGAGTGCTGTACATTATGTCAGGACACTGGTATAGACTGGGACTCTCCAGGGCAAACAGAGATGTTTGGTTACCTTACACGGATGCCTCATTGTGCATGATGGGGCGTCTGCAGTTCCCTCACATGGTGACAGTGCTGTATGCCTTTGGTGTCTGGCTGTCTGCCATGCTGCTGGATAGTGAGGGGGCTGTTGTTCCCAGAGGTGTGACTCTTGAATGGGAAACCCTCTTTTCTCCCGTGGGTGGTGGTAGGACCAAGTAACTGTCCAAGGTCTATCCTGGGGAGCTATTTCATCAAGCAAGTTTGACCCTTGTCAAAATGTGTGCCATGAGTGTTGTCTGCAGGCTGATTGCACTTAAATACTTGATGTACCTGTTTTTTATCCCAACTGAGGCGTAAGTAGAAGCTTTGTATCTTAAAAAACAAGCTGGTGAGTTTACAGGAGGTTCTGGGTCTGTAAGAATGACTAAGCTTATGAACTCTATAGTTGCACTGTTCCAGGATGACAAGGAGCATGTTCCTCTCCTTGTATCCTTAAGCACGCAGCCCCAGGCCAAGACTAGAGCCAGTCTGAAACGTGTTTGCTAATAGAAGGATCATCTTACCCTATGCCCCACATTGGAAGAGAGGACTCTGAGCCAGAAAGTCTCTCTGCAGATGGCCATGAGCAAGGTCAGCTGAGGGTCTCTCATATTTATTCATTGCTGACCCTTTTTTCTTTTTCTTGTTCAATTATTTTTCCCATAGGGTCAAATCATTGCATTATTCCCCATCACTGCAAATGCACACTGAGAGAAGACCTTTTCTTCATGTTGTTGTCAACTTTCGTCACATAATTTTTACAGGTTTGAGGTGAGATTTTGTTGCTATTATTGTGGTTTTATGGTCAGAGAACCAGGAAAGCCTGAATCCTGTCCTGCCAATCATCCCAATCCCTGGAGATTCAGGGAACAGTAGCAGTGTTGGGCTCCAGGTACCACTTTATTAGCATCTGAACCACATCCAGTCTTTCATCATTGGGCTCGCTGGGAACAGGTGATCTGGAAAAGAGTCTAGGTCTGCCTTGCTACCCACTCTTAGCCCCAAATCTAAGTTGAAGACCTGTGGGTTCAGACCCACCGTGGACAAAGGGAGATTGCTGACTGGATCCCACGTGGGGACTCCGGCAAGATGCATAGGTAAAAAGAGGACTAATCACAATGAGGGCCAGGCTGGGAAGAAGGCAGCTCCATCCCCAGATGCAGATGTTGTGGGGCACACTGCCCTTCATGGAACAGGAGCCAAAGATCTCCTTGAGCTCTGACCAAGTAGATATGTAATTCTTCTTCTTTGAATGAGGTCAGAGAGATGTAAAGGGAATGGGTTAAGGCAAAACGGGGAGAGGATCATTAGTGTTCTTTTTCCAGTGTTTGCTGTTGTCATTGTCGTCATCATCACTATCATCATCAAATACAGCAGAACATTTTTATTGCATTGTTTTAAATCAGGCACTGTGATAGATTCTTCCGAGTATGTGGTAATTAAGATGAACAAGGTGTTTTTATAGAATTTAAAAAGGACCCAGTGGTCCCATTTGGGGTAGAGTTCGGGGTGAATATGAACGATGCCAAGAAGAGCATGAAAATGGCTGTCACAGAATTGGAGTTCTGTGGAGCTCCAGAGCGGAAAGGAGACCCCCTCCTGGCTAGGATTACTGGAGGGGCTTCATGAGGAACATCAGATTTGATCTGAACCTTGAAGGACAATTAGAATTTTATAGAAATGGCCAAGATGGACCTATCCAAACAGCATGAGTGGGAACTGAAAAATCATGGAGTGCTTGGTAGAATGGTGAATTCTAGACTGATTGGAGCAGACTCAAATGGCCAGAAATTGGAGGCATCTGGACTAGAAGCCAGTTGTAGTGACCATCTGAGAAATTCTCTTTTCTCCATTGTACCCTTTGCAGCCCAGGATATTACTCTGTTGGATAGGAAACTGTATGTAACTTCTCCAGCCACAAACTCATCTTTGTGAGGCCTTTGTCTCTTGTGTCACTATCCAGGAAAACCCGTGGCGAAGCTCATTCATAAGGACTCAGATGGCCCATTCCCTTCATGTTCTTCACACCCAGAGAACCAATGCTAGGCCAGGTTTCCCTTGTTTCCTTATCACATGGGCAGCAGACCTTTCTTTCCTAGAAAAAAGAGAGCACATGGTGGGACAGTGTGAGGTCTGCTTAGGGCTCAGCAGGGTCTGTTGGGTGTCAGTCACTGTAGGTCCTCCTGACACGAGAGCCTAGAGCTACAGGAGCCCATCCAGCAGGAGGCAAGGCCAGGAGTGGGATGGCTTCCAGGAGGACAATGAAGCCTGTTCCTGCAGCTGGGTTCAACACAGAATGGAGATGCAGAGGGTGTGGCAGAGGTAATATGTGTAGAGAGTAGGAACTTGGGCTGCATGAGGGTTGAGGATTGAGGAACTGTGCACACCTATGGCAGCTCTTAGAGGCATCTTTTTGGCACAGGCCGGCAGCACAGGCCTTGGACTCCCATGAGTCCATCTTTTTCATGTGGAATGTATGACCTTTCCACCTTCTCCGGAAGATTTGCAGATAAATTTGCATCTGTTGATGTGGTTCTGCATCTTTAGAGAGAATTTATTCCCTTCTTGGTGTTCTGGGAGTAACCTGTGCAGGGGCCATGAAGCCTCAGACTTGCAAATGACCTGCTAGAGCTGTGAGGGGACTCCCTAGCCATGGTGACAATCTAGGACAAGAGGTCAGTGTTCCTCCTGCCCTGTCAGTGCACCTGTCCCTGGGATCCATTCCCTTCCCAGCACAAAGGCCCTGAGAGGGAACTCTGCGGTGTCACAGCCCATGGACAAAACCTTCAGGCTGAACAGTTTCCTTAGAGTTCCCTTTATGTCCTTGTATCTCAGCAGTAGATGAAGGGATTCAGCATGGGGGTCACCACCACGTACATCACTGAAGCCTTGTCAGCCAGGTGGGAGGAGGAGGGGCTCAGGTCTCATACAAGAGGGTGACCAGAGTCACCTCTATGGGTACCGCTTTGCTTGGAAAGCCCACCTACCTTGCTAGTTACTCACATCCGTGCCCTTTGCTGGTTTCTGCTCAGTCCTCTGACCTCTGGCTGTTGGGAAGCCCCAGCAACTCCTCAAGCCTCTTGTCTGTTGACACTCATTCCTTACACGGTCCCACTGCTCCCAAAGCTTGATGTCCATCCAAATACTGTACACATCCACGTTTCTGCCTCCAGTTTGGGATGTTTTCCTTGAGCTCAAACTTACTTGCATCTACCTGCCTCCTCCCCATGTCCATTTGGATGTGTAACAGGCGTCTCAGATTCAACTTGGCCAGTGCTGTGTTGTTGATCTGCCCCTCCTCAAACTGCCACTTCCTCTGCTCAAGCCAGAACATCAACACTCTCCTAACTTCTGTCTTTCCCTTACTGCTGAGTCCAATATGTTGGCAAATCCTGTCATCCTTGCCTTTGAAGTAGACCCCAAAAGGGACCACTTTTTCCTTATATCCACCACTACCTCCATGGCCCAAACAGCCATTATTTCCATCCAGATTATTGCAATAGCCTCTTCACTGGGCTCTCCGTTTCTATTCTTGCCCTCCCCAAAAGGGTCTGTCTCTACCATCTGTTTCTCCAACAGTCTGCCGCAGAGGTGATACTGTTCTCACTGCATCCTATGAAGTGTCTCACAATTTATCCCATTCCTATGATGTTCGGGTGGTGTCTGTCAACTTTCTCCACTGTACAGTTACTCTTTCCCCTTTGTAATTAATGGGGATTTTTTTCAGTAGTACTTTGGGTAAATATCTTCATCAAACTTTCAGTTGATTCATTATTTATGTACTCATATACTTGTAAGTACTCATGTTTTCCTATTTTGTTCAATGGGTTATAATCTCCTAATATTATTTATTATTATGACCAAATTGTCCCTAATTTGGTCTGTGGAAGACCCCCAGGATGGCTTCTGTGTTTCTTTGATGTATCCCCGTCATTTCTGAGCATTTTCTTGCTTCCTGATGCAGCCAGGTGTCCCAGGCTTATCCTGTACTTTTGCAGCCCTGGCCCTGGAATCAGCCATTTGTCTAAGGAGCCCTGGCCTTTCTGTGGAACATGGCATTTGGATTAGATCAGGCACATATAGGGTGGTATGGCCATAGATGGAAACTGGCATTCGTAAGCCAAGATCTGGGCACTAGGTGTGCTCATTGCTTCTGAAATGTTGTTGCCCAGCCCTATCGGTGGAGAGAAGGAGGGGATATATGTTTATATACGAGTGTATATACACACACACACATACGCGTTTGCATCTATTTATTCATCCATCCATCATCTATCATCTAACTATCTAGAAAAGGACCAGTTTACAATGATACATTTTATTCCCCTCTGACTTTAAAGGGTTCATTCTACTTTTCTCCGTTTCTAAATTAGTGACTTCGTTCTTCAATAGTGGGAACCTGGCCTTCCCCATTCTTAATATATTCATTTGATCCAGCCCCTTTTATGTAGAGCCCTGTATCTCTCCCCACTCACGGATGCCTCCTCCCCTTCCCTGGGCTCTCCACACCCTGTGGGTTCTTGCTGCTCTTGCCAGGCCCCCTCTGCATAGCCCCCTCCTCCCCTAGCTTGGCTCCTGCACCCAGGCCAGGCTGCCCATCCACGTGGACGCTGTCCCTACCCTACTTGGTCTCTGACTTGGAGCCACTAGCACTCCCTCCTCTGCCTTAATGTGTGGTCACCACCTTGCTGCTACCCACCTAATGGCTTTGGGAGTAAATTCTTCAGAAAGGAAAGGGATGGGAAGGAGCAGAAAAGGAAAAGTAAGTAAGAATGCTGTGGACTGATACCAGCTGAAACTGGTGAGTGCTTTTTTAGCCTTGCTGCCCAACCAGCTGACCAAGTTGCCTGGGCTCTGTTGCCTGGGCTAGAGTGCTGTGGGACTACAGGCGCATGCCAACACACCTGGCTACTTTTTTCTATTTTTAGTAGAGACGGGGTCTTCTTGCTCTGGCTCAGGCTGGTCTCAGACTCCTGACCTCAAGCAATCCTCCCACCTTGGCCTCCCAGAGTGCTAGGATTACAGGCATGAGCTATCGTGCTTGGCCACAGTTGACCAACTGATCATTTCTTATTCAGTGTTTATTGTGTTTAGACATTTGGGAGTTGAAGATGGAATAGAAGAGGTATAAGAAAACATGCTTCATGCCTTCAAGAAACATCAGGGGAAATGGGATAAAGACATTAAATCAAAACTAATAATATAAGTTTCTGCTGTGAGTGTTACAAAAATATGTGCTTCAGAAAAGGCAGAATTAAACTCTGAATATACTCTCTATGCAAGGGGCAAAGTCACAGTGGATTAACTCTCACCTATGTTAATAATCAAATTGGAGTTTTAAAAAATGCCCTGTGTAATCAGTGATTATGATGATCAAAAATACTCACTTGCTACTTTTCACTGATTCAGCTGTATAGATTCTTCCTTAATGTGCATGAAGACATCAGAAAATACTTTTTGTAAGGAGGTGTTTATTGATTGCTCAGTATAACACTTTTTATAGAATATAACAAATAACACAGGAGACATGAATGCCACTACTATAATAATTCACAATAATTCTCATTTTCTTTAAAAATTGTTGATAAAATTGATGAGAAATGTGTATTCTCTGATCAGAGCTGAGAAGGAGTCAATGGTACTAACTGGGGGTGGGTAGAAATCATCCTATGAGAACCAGAGAAGCGGAGTCCACCTATCTGGCACTGGTTTAGTCACCTCCTTTGTATTACACAATATACAGTATTCTACAGAGACATTGAGAGAGCTCAGTGAATGTGCAGAATCTCTAATCATTCTTCAAGTGCAGTAGGCTAAGCTGATCTTCATTTCTTGGTTTTATTCACACAGTAAATTGGGGTCTCTGGTGTTCTTAGATGTAGCTTTCTTGAAGAACAGAGCAGAATTCCTTAGAGAAAGTCAGATTCCACTTACGGTCCCACCTCTTAACTCAATCTTTAGAACAATCGGTTTTTCTGGTTGAATAAATGCTTGCCTGCTGAATTTCAGGGGAATCTGCAACAGTTAAATAAGCATATTGAGAAATAATAAATCAAGTGAAGAAAAGATAGGAGCAAAGTAGAAAAGATAAGTACAATAATGCTTTGCAAACACGTAAAAACTACTTTTAGTACTACATATTTTAGATTCTTTAACTTATCTATAAACTGTGTCAAGATTGGATAGTGAAAGCATTCATCCATCCGCTCATTCAAGAAAATATTTATTGAGCACCTATTCTTTCCAGGCCTGAGACACATTCATGTTGACCTGTATTTTTTATGATTTAAATTTTGAATAAGGATGAATTTTAAAAACTTAAATCTGATTCTTAGGCTTTATGGCAAACTTTTTTTTTTTTTTTTTTTTTTTTTTGAGACAGAGTCTCACTCTCTTGCCTGGGGCGAGTGCCGTGGCGTCAGCCTAGCTCACAGCAACCTCAAACTCCTGGGCTCGAGCAATCCTACTGTCTCAGCCTCCCGAGTAGCTGGGACTACAGGCATGTGCCACCATGGCCAGCTAATTTTTTCTATATATATTTTTAGCTGTCCAATTAATTTCTTTCTATTTTTGGTAGAGATGGGGTCTCGCTCTTGCTCAGGCTGGTCTCGAACTCCTGAGCTCAGGACGATCCGCCCGCCTCGGCCTCCCAGAGTGCTAGGATTACAGGCGTGAGCCACCGCGCCCGGCCTATGGCAAACTATTTTTGAACAGTCACGTAAAGTTAATTTTGTGTTTGTTGAGACTTGCAAGGTAATCCTAAGTAGGTATTATGTATTTTAATTATGTGGGCAGTTCTTGACCTCTAAAGAGTCCAGTAAGCCCTGTCCATTGAACCCATCCAGTGTCTTGATGGGGAGACGGCTTCAGGAAGTATTGTGCTTTTGTTTCATAACATCTCCTTTTAGCTTCCAAGGGTAGTGCAGATAGGGAACTTCTCAAGTCCTACAGTGTTTTGACTAATACTTTGAGCCCAATTCTCACCCAATCGCTCCTTCAGTGTTGGGGGAGCCACTAACAGAGTAACCTTCTGATCTTAGTTGAGTGAGAGTCAAGAAAACTGTCATGGAGATTGAGAAGCGCCAGTCTGCAGATGCCTGGGAGCTTGCCAGGGACTATTTTCCCCCTCCTAGGTATGCCAGAGGCCTGCTTTTTCTTAAGGTTGGACGCCCTGTCTATACACACGTACAGGATGGCTACACAGCTGTTCTAAAGCCACTAATAAGGTGAAGACTGTCTCCATCCTCCTCCTCTCCCATGCTAAAAGCCTACTTAAGGGCAGGAGTTGCATATTAAATGCATAAGTCCTAGAAATAAGCTTTATAAGGTCTCATTTGATATAATAACTGTTCTTTAAGTTCTTCAGAGGAGAGATTCCAAATCTTTCTATAAATGTAACACCTTATTATTCAAAAATTTCAAATGGCATATTTGAAACATATTTTCCCTGCAGACAGACATACATGCACATGCACATACACAAATGTCACATGTTAAATTTTAAAATTAAACAGCTTAAACTTTGTGTCCAAATCAACTTCAAATCACTCCTTAAACATTTAGTGAGTGTTTGCTGTGGTCAAGAATGCCTAAAAGTCCCTATTGGGATTTTATGATGGAAATAAAATGAGGTGATATTAATGGGGTTGGGGAAGACATTCTTAGATACAGAGGAAATATAGAGAACAAAACTGGGTGATTTAATGACAAAGTGTGAACTTAGGTGGTGATAACAGCTTGCAGTAACTAACAACAGCAGAGAAGTTAGTGG
Source organism: Indri indri (assembly GCA_004363605.1). NCBI lineage: Eukaryota > Metazoa > Chordata > Mammalia > Primates > Indriidae > Indri > Indri indri. The sequence goes on from RJWJ010002684.1 coordinate 70,056, forward strand.
GCCCTGGACTAGTGGGGGAGGCTCCTTACAGTGGTTTGGGGATTGAACTAGGACTTGAAGGGTGAGAAGAGAATGAGGAGGAGAGAAGGAAGAACATTCGTAGTGTTGTTGTTGGGTTGAAAAGGAGCCCAGGTTGTCTGCAGCAGGACTCCTGGAAGGGGAGGTCAAAAAGGATGGCCCTGGACTGGGGGAGTCCTTCATGTCTGGCAGAAATGCCTGAACTCAGTGATTCTCAATCTTGGCTTCACAGGAGAACCAATGAGGAGGATTTTTAAAGCCACACTCTGGGCAAATTATTTTAGAATTTCTGGATGACTCAGGCATCGTGACTTTTTAGAACTCCCTGGTGATGGCAATGTAGAGCTCATGGCTGAGAAGCCCTGTAGTCAGAGAGCTTCTGTAGTTCTGGTGGAGGGAGCAGCACTCGACAGTCATGACGTGTCATCACTGCACTGCACGACTGTGCACAGCACCTCCCCATCTCCAGACAACTTGACTCGAATTGAAACCTGTGCTCAAGTTCAGAGACTGCACTACTCATGTCATGCTAATCTGCATTGATCTTTATAGCTTGGTCTTCATAAAGCCACTGGTTTAGAACTCCAGAACTGAAGCCCCCTTAAAGCTCATATGGCTTCAACTAGATTCTTTAGTTCATAGAGCAAATTATTAAAAGATGAACAAGCATATTCTTTTTCATATAAAGACCCCTCAGTTAAAAAACACTCCCAATAAAACATTATCTATACAGAAAGTTTACTAACTGCGTTTCTTTATAAGGTTTGAAGAAGTTCTGCATTACTTTGACAAGAGCAAGTTTCACGTTCATGAGAGCAAACCTCATTCCAAGGCAGTTTCGAGGTCCACTTCCAAAGGGCTGGTATATGTAAGGATCTATGCTGTCCTTGTTCTTCTTACTGAACCTGGTTCCACAATAGTAGATAAAAACAAGTTAATGAAACATCAAAATCACAATAGCAACCTGTTAGGGGTTCTCACTTAGACTTCCCCAACCAGTGTATACAGGACACTTTTGCAGACTGGTCATTGAAATCCTGCTATATTTATTTTTCTATGAGAATTATAAGCTGCTGATCTTTTCCATCCTCCTTCCCCTATAGGAGCTTTCAGTCTTGAGATGAGATGATTACTGTTTAAAATAAAATTTATCTTTAAACAGTAAAATTGCATTCAGGATGGTGATGTGTTCACACTCTAAAAGGCACACAGGAAATGAAACCGATTGAAGGAAAAGTAGGTTCCTGCCTCACCTCTCACTTATGCTGGTCCTATGCATATTGAGGAAGGAGCAGAGGAAAGTGCCTCACTCTTTTAAAATTGTTATTTTCCGTTTTCCTTCTTTTCTCTTCTCTTCTCTTTTCTCCTTTCCTCTCTTTTCTCCCCCCTCCTCCTCTTCCTCTTATTCTTTCTCATTCTTTCTCAATCTCTCCCTCTCTTTCTCTCCCCCTGCACAGAAGAATGTAAGTCAGATAATTTACGTGGACTTATGATGCTACCCTACTGTAGTATAATCACTACTTTCCTGTTCTGTTTGTTCTACTAGGCTATAAATGCCTTGAAGGTTAGACTCATGTTTCATTCAAATTTGATTCCTCACTAATTGATATATGAAGGAAAAACGTTGATTTTGGGAAAGTGATAATGACATTTTGGTTGTATGTTTTTAAAAGAGTCCTTATATTTTGCAGAACATTCTGAAATATTTGCATGTGATTGCTTCAAAATAACATTGTTGTTGTGGGGAGCACATGGTAGTGTGTTAATTGGGCAGCTGACATGCATTGATGGTTATTGGGCAGGTGACAGGCTTATGGAGATGCATTAAAAGTACTCTATAGGTTTTTTTTGATAGAATATACTTGTATATATATCAAACATCCTCCATAGTTGATTTTTTTTTTTTTTAACTTTTGGATTTCTCACAGCCTGGCCCAGTCCCTGACACAGTCAGTACTTACTGTCTGGTAAACGAATAACTCAAAGAGAAGTACAATGAGTGGTCTTTGATTTTGTGTTTGTGAACGTACTGTAGGTAGAAGTACTGAGCTTGAAGGAAACACAGGCATCCTCTGCTCCAGAAAAAAGAGGACTTGGTCAACTCTGATTTACTCTTCCAATAATATTATGTGCAGACTCCATCCTAGCTCTGGGGACACCGTGGCGAACGAGACAAGGTCCCTGCCATCAGCAGGCTTGTAGTGAGTTGGGAGGGTCAATAGAAATCCAGATCGCAGGCCTCCTGACTCACCAGCCAGTGCCCTAAAAACTTCTTTCTAAATTTTGCTTAGCAGTGCAATCATGCAAAAGCATCAACTCTTTCCAAAGTGCAAACTGTGCCCAAAGCCTGACTTTGGCTTTGAATTCCCAGAAGAGCAAGCTAAAGACACCTCCAAGGAGGAATGTCTGAGATCTAGAGAGCTGATGACTTCACTTTGGAAGAGTCACCAACTACTGAAAGCATAAGGGAGCTGGCACAGGACTGCAGCCACAGACAGGACCAGGCAGACCTGTGCTCTTCTGTATCCTCAGTGAAGTGGCTTAAACCATTAGGGATCAAGACTTCTCAGGACCTCAGTCTGCACTTTTACAGTTACCCTTGAGGAACAGGCACCGATGTTGAACAAAATGGAATGTGGAAACATTTCTTAAAGTTGGCAGTAAATTCAGGGGCTAAAGGGAGCACCAAAGGGAAACTGAAAGGAATCATAAACCTACATTAGAATAAAATAAAAGTTAAATGAATTATGGCATATGCATACAAAAAATATATATAGTAACCTAGGATAATGGACAGTTTATGTTTACTCTTAAATGAAGTAAGAAGCAGTTCAAACTGAAATAAAATGTGGTATCACCCCAGTTTTCAAAAATGTATGTATGCATAGAGAAATGTCCATGAGGACATATATCCACATAATTAATGAGGCTTATCTTAAGGTGTTGGGACTGTGGGTAGTTACAGATTCTTTTTTCTAATCTGTGGTTTATAAAGTTTGGGCAATTATCATTTTCATAATAACATACTTCTAAAAATAAAAAAGCATATAAGCAAATGACTGTACAATCACATGATTGTCATGTACACTAAGAGATGTCAGAATATGCTTGAACTAGCCTGGGTCAGGATGGGCTCCCTTTTCCATGCCCTTTGTACCTTTCAGGGTGGAACTCCTCAGGCTCTGTCCAGTACTTTGGATCTTGGTGAAGAACATAGATTGGTATCATCACCACTACCTCTTTGGGAATGAACATCCCATTGATTTCAGTATCTTTCTTACAGACCCTCTCAAGTCTGCCAGGAAATGGGAATAATCTGAGAGTTTCATTCACCACCATGTCAAGATACTCTATCTGTACCAGGGCATCATAGGTGGCAGGTGCCTGAGAAGAAAGAAACAGATTTGGATAAATTGAGATTTGGAATTAATGTTCAACTCAGTCTGTGCAGTACTATGGAAGTGTTAGGAGCTCCAAAAAAAACTCATTTGGTAAAGGACCTTAGCATTTACAATGCATGTTGATAACTATGATATGCCTGATCTACTCATTGTCCCATTGAGATGTGTGGAGATGTTACGGATGTGGGAGACCTGCAGGGCCACCCCCTACCAGGGACTGAAATCCTGAGCATCACCACGTAGTACCTTTTCTCTCTTATGTAAACTAACATGACTAATAGACCCTGACCATTACTCTTGAGTAAAATATGCCAAAGTCACTGTCACCTGGGAGAAAAAAGGCCACATGTTTGTACCAAGAAAAGAGAACATATAAAGAGCAAATCCCTTATTTGACATAGGGCTTTTTCATGAAAATCCTGCTTAGTAACTCTTTTGATTATATATATAAAGTGTAGAGAGAAACACTGTATTATATAAAAATGCTATAAATAATTTGGAGACAAACTAGTCCCTTCCTAATGCAAATATGACAAAAGAAGGTTACAGTTAGATGCTACCAGGGCACACAATTTCAGTTCTAGTGAAAGTTATAAAGGGGATAGAAACCCCTCACTCAGCCCCATCCTCTCTTGCTGGAATAGTCTTCTATTTGTTGCTTCAGGGATTGACCATAGCTCCAAAGGAGGTCCTTTTCCCAAACCATTGCCAGACCCAGAGGCCAGGTCTTTTCACACCACAAAGAATCCCAGTTTGGGCAGAGATCTGAAAACAGTGTGGGCAATATGTCCCTAGCATTTGGTGGTATATTTGGAGGCAGTATTGTACAAGGTAAGCATTTGGCCCAGGAGACAGACACCCTGGTTCCTACTTGGCTTCTTCACCACTAGCTCCATGACCAGAGCACGAGACACATGTGGGGCAGAGCTGAGTCCACCTACCCAGTGCACCCAAGGCCAGGCATGATCAGACAACAGCCAGACCAGAGCACATCCAGCCACTGCCTGCTGAGATAACTATCTAGACATGTGGGCAATGAATGGTTATTGTTAGATGCCACTGAGAATTCCTGGATATTTTTTTCCTGGTGTTATTATGGTAACAGATAATGGATGCACCAGGACCAGGACTGTTTACAAAGATCTTGTATTTCCATGACTATCATTTAGTACCTATGTTTCTCCTTTTGTTTTCCTCTTTAGATCCTTCCTAAATAGTGCTGGTGAAAGAACCATTGCTCACGCTTTTTGCAAAACATTTCCTAGGAAGTGGTGAGCAGGCATTCTTGCTAAGGCTTCGCCTCCTCCCTCCCTCTCCAGGTGTCATCCACTCACCTTATTGGGCAAAGCCGCGTCAATCTCCTCCTGCAGTTTCTGCTGGATGTCAGGGTGAGTGGCCAGTTCATACATAATAAAGAAAGAGCAGTGCTAGTGGTCTTGTACCCACCGAAAATGAAGATAATTGACTGAGCCACAAGCTCCAGATCAGACAAAACTGAAAGGAGAGGAAAGACAGTTTAGGTACAGCTGGTCAATGTAGAACATCACAGTTTAGAGAAAGAGAAATCCAAGCAAGGCCCCAAATCGCTAGGGAAAAAAATGAAAAAGTGATTCTGAGTCACACTGGGGGTGGTTTTCACACTGATGTCTATCTTACAGAGCTAGAACTTGGCATGATTGTATTAACTCAGTTTTTCCCAAGGTCTATATGGTTGTGGTCCATCCACTCCTCTTTATGCCATCCTCACCACCAACATAGCTCGGTAATTTCCAGAGAGATCATTTCTGTCTGACATACTCAGTGTTACGGGTATGCCCCCTGGATAATCATAATAGTACTTTAGCTGTAAGTAAAAGATGGGGTAGCTTTCTCCCCCAGGAAAAATCGAACGTATTGTAGTTACAATAGAGCTTGAAAATCTTTGAAAGTTTGTAATACTGAGGCTTAATTATAGGGGAAATTAAAGGAACTTTCCTCTAAACATGTTTGAGGGAACTTAAGGGAACAATATGGGGCTACAGAGAAATTCTTGCTACTCAAAGTGTGGTCCATGGACCAGCAGCACCAGCAGCATCAGCAGCATCTGGGAGCTTATTAGATATGGAGAATCAGTATCTGAACTTTCAGGAGACATGGTGATTTGTGTGCACACCCCAGCCTCAGAAGCATGGATTACACCTTTGCGAGGCATCGGATACTAGAAGTCCTTGGGCACAGTCTTCACGTGGATAATCTCAGGATGTAAAAATAGTGCAGAGATAGACAGAAAGCAACAAGGGTGGTGATTGACCATATTCTAATGAATGGCTTTAAAATAGCAGAAGAAAGAATGTGTCTATAGAAGGACATTGGCCAGCATGAAATACAGAAAAATAGGGTCCAGTGAGAGTAATTAGCAATGCTTATTCAGTCCTGGCCTGAATTTCATCTTCCTTAGTACATGCCCCTCTCTGTGCTCTGCTTCGTGCTTATCAGACAGCCCTTATGATTAAAAGTTGGTTTTCCTCTTGATTTTTCTCCTGAGAGAAGCTAAGCACTGCCAGGAAGTCTATTGTTTGATCGGGACTGGATTAGGATCTTTAGATACCTGGAACACTGAAATAAATATGGTGCCCGCCCTAACCATGTAATTCAGAACTAAACACAATACAAAATGAGTGTGAGAAATGTGTACAGAGTTGTGATTTACCAGTGATGATTTGTGTGATGCTGCTGTGGGTAAATTCAATTATCAGATTCTTTTACTCAGTTAGTATGAACCCCATGATACTGAATTGAAATTGTGTTGTAGTCTCAAAGATTAGAGTTCTGCTGTCCAATAAAATAGCCACTAGCCACATGTGGCTATTTAAATTTTAATTAATTGAAATTAAATACAATATAAAATTGTTTTCGGTGGCACTAGCCACATGTACAGTGGCTAATAGACACATGTCTAGTGGTTACTTTATTGATCAGGGAAACGAAAGACAATTTCCTTCATCACAGAAAGTTGTCTTGGTATAGATAGATAGATGATAGACAGATAGAGGTAGGTATAGACATAGACACATTAACAGTGGTGTTCTGAAGCTAGCCTATCCCTGCTCTCCAGAACCAATTGTTAAATATTCAGGAATTTTGTGAGCTGGTTTTCAAATGTAGGTAGTTTGAAAGTGACCATAGTCTTCATTTAGCAACCATCATAGTAATAATGGTTTTAGTCAAAACCATCCATGGATGGTAAAACAAGTAGGTGAAAGATTAAAGAGGAACAAGACATTTACACAGTCTCAAAGGTTTCCTTGACAAATGACTTATTCATTCCAAAGGGAAAAATAAAACTTGACAGTAGACTAATCTGGTGAACATACTTTCTCCAAATATTTTCAGTTAAAATCACTATTATTGGGACTGTGTGCCTCCTGATTTGATGTTAGATGCAAATCTCTAGGCAGAGGTTCTGACTCAGTGAATCTAAAGGAGGCTGAGAACTGGCATTTTTCTGATGTAGGTAATCCCAAGACCCCTGGCTGACTTCCAGGTATGATAGGCATGTTCAGGGCTGCCCTTCTGCTTTGAACATGGCCATGCCTGTGTGCTTCTAGAAGGGTCCTCTGGCTACCATTTATAATAATCAAACGCGTCATTCTACAATGTGGCAGAAATTCTCCTCTCCCTGGAAAACTTCCTGCACATTATCAGAACAAGCCCCTCCCTCTGGGCTTCCCCATTTTGAGTCCCTGGCAGTCCTCCTTGGTTACCTTTATGGGACTCTTTGGAATTCTGGGAGTTGATCATCAGCTGAAGGAAATCTACTTGGTGCTGGAAGCAGAAAGAGAAATTTCAATGATGGAAAGTCATTCGTGAAGTCAGAAGTAAATCAGGAGTGCAGTCCTCAATCTTCCTTCTGAGAATATGGGCCCTTGAAGTCCAGAGTCTGACAGGTGTTGCCTGAGTCACCAGTGAACAAAAACATCCATCTAATACCTTGGAGAGCAGGATGTTTCCCTTAGAGAAATCCAGCTATCACGTGAAACTGCTTTTTGGTCTTTGCCCTCCCTGATCCTTTGCTTCTCTGGCTTTTAGACAGAGCTTATTGGTCTAAGAGTTTCCAGTACCTTCTCTGGTCATACCTACTTACACAGGAAGAAGTTCTGGATGTTAGTCCCTCTTGTTCTCCTGCCTTCATTCTTAACCAATGGACATATAGATTAATCTCCTAACATTGTCACACCTCCGGAGTAGTTTTTTGGCAAGCATTTTGAAATACCCTACCCTCCTAGAACTCTATGCAATTTGGGTGACAGCTAGGTACTCACACTTGCCTCCCTGACATCCTTGCGCTGGTCTCCAGGGCTTATGAAGTTAAAGCTGGGTCAGCCACCTTGTAACCTTAATGCCAAGAGAAGACCCCTGTCCACTGCAGGCCATAAGAGGGCTTAAATGTAACATACTCTACACTTTAGTGGGTAACCTGATAGGACCCTCCATTGGAGAATGTGTAAAATAAGAAGCTTGGACTTGTAATGATTCTTCATCATTCTAAGGTCTGGGGAAATTACTAGTAAAATAATTTTAAACAGTAATCTTTATCCTTTGACACTTTATTGAAGGGAAGGGAAGTGGTAAGGCTTTTGTCTCAATTATATTTATGCCATAACTTTCTCATTGTCATGCCTACTGTTAAATTTTAACATTGTGTCTGTCTGACTCATCTCATATCTTCTTCTCCAACCTCCACCTTCTTCATTCCCACCCAAATGTAAAAACTCTCTTGCTCTGAACTTCTCTATCTACCTTTTAAAAATACAGAGAAGTGAACAAATCATACATATATGCCCTCCAAGATTATCAAAAAGTGAACATCTTCATGTTACACCCACCAGATTTTACCTTTTGTTTATCTTTGAGGTGACTTTCTTTCATCCTTTCTATGTTTTTTTTTAAAAAAATTGTAGCATCTTTCGGAAATATAGAAATACTTAATGCTTCAAAAACTGGAGTAAGGAATGGAAAGAGTACTGTAGGGAAAAGAAAAAAAAAAGGAACCAATCATTTAAATGCAAAATTTACCTGGAGCAATATAATTTTCTCTACCAGTCAGAAGAGTAAAAGACATCAGAGTTCTCAGCCAGGAGCCATTCCCTCTATCACCTTTACTTGTCCTCTAGGCCAATGGCTTAGCAAGGGCATGTGCACACATAGGGGCCAACACTATAGCAGTGAGATCAGTGGCCCTTTCTTCATCTTTGCAGTGTCAAGGGAACAGGATTAAATTTCCTGGCCTCTAAGCCTTTATCTATTGGACTAGAGTCTCTCTGGATAAACCAGACCATAGTCTGATGCTTTAATTAATCACGCTGTTTAAGAAATAGAGGTCAGGATAGAAATAATACACTATATTTTTTCAGCTACCATGGAATGAAACTTAAAATCAATAACAGGAAGAAAATTGGGAAACTCACAAGTATGTGGAAATTAAACAATACACTTCTAAATAACCAATGGGTCAAAGTAGAAATCAAAAGCACAATTACAAATTGTTTTGAGATGAATAATAATGAAGATATGATATGCCTAAACATAAGGGATGCAGCAAAAGCAGTGTTCAGAGGGCAATTTATAGCTGTGTCTAAATTTTAAAAAATCTAACTTTATACCATAACATAATGAAAAAAAGAAGAGTAAACTAAACTTAAAGCAAGCAGAAGGAAAAAAATAAAAACAAAGGTATCAACTAATGAAATAGACATTTAAAAACTATAGAGAAAATCAATAAAACCAAAAATTGGTTCTTTGAATAGATCATCAAAATTGGCAAACCTTTAGCTAGATTGACCAAGAATAAAAGAGATACAACTTGGATTTGTAGTCCCAGAAATGAAAGAAGGGAAACTGCTACTGATAATAAAAAAAGGGGTTATAAAGGAATTCTATTAATAATTGTATTATTAGAATAATTATATAAAGGAGATGACTTAGATGAAATGGACAAAGTCCTTGAAAGACACAGAGTACAGAAATTGACTGAGAAAGAAACAGATAATTTGAATAGACCTATAAAATGTAAAGAGATTGAATTAGTAATCAAAAACTACCCACAAAGTAAAGCTCAGGCCCAGATGGTTCCACTGGTGAATTTTACCAAATATTTAAAGAACTAATACCAGTTCTTCACAAACACTTTCAAAAAGTAGAAGATGAGGGAATACTTCCAAATTCATTCTATACGGCCAGTATTACACTCACAGTAAAACCAGACAGACCTGTCACAGGAAAAGAAAACTACAGACTAATGCATCTTATACATATGGATGCATAAATCCTCAACAAAATACTGGCAAACCGAATCAATCTAGCTACATATAAAAACAACTGTATGCCATAACCAAGTGAGGTTTACCCCAGGGAAGCAAGTTTGCATAATACACCATTTCAATAGAATAAAAAACAAATACCACACAGTCATCTCAATAGATGCAGAAAAAAATTGACAAAATCATTACCGTTTTGTGATAAAAACACTCAACAAACTGGAAAGAGAAGGGGATTCCTCAACCTGCTAAACAGCGTTTGTGAAAAACCCATGGCTAACACCATACTTAATAGCTTAATAGCTTTCCCCCTTAAATCAGGAATAAGATAAGGACATCTCTCTCACCACTTCTAATCACCTACTAGAACTTATTAGAACTAATAAATGAGTTCAGAAACATTTCAGAATGCAAGATCAATATACAAAAATCAATTGTATTTCTGTACACTGCAATAAATAATCCAAAAGTAAAGAATATAATTCAAAATAAAAAAAAGAATATAATTCAATTTATTATAGCATCAAAAAGAATAAAATATTAGGAATAAAGTTAGCAAAAGTACAAAACGTATAGTCTGAAAACTACAAAGCATTGTTGGAATAAATTAAAGAGGATCTAAATAAAAGGACAAACATGCCCTGGTCATGAACCAGAAGTCCATGACCCAGAGTCAGGCAAATTACAGGAGTGTGTATTGAGTGTGGATGATAATAGAGGTATAAGCACCGTGCTTCTGCAGAACAAGAGTGGAATAACTAACTCTTCCCAGGGGTGAGGAAAGGTGTCATTGATTCTTCCTAGTGACTCAAGAAATGTGACATTGGTCTAGGTCTTGCCTGGGCATAGACTCTGTGGTGAGACAAAACCTGTTTCCTTTTCAGAACTTTGCAGAACAGCAACACCCCATTCAGAGTTGGCATGAACAGCATCTCTCCTTCTCTACATACCTGCTAAGGCTCCTGAGAGACTCACTTGCCCCAATTCCTATAATCTGAGGTTGCCCTGAGGGCAGATCATTTCTATAAATTGTAAGAACCAAGAATGACCTGTTTAAAAATAAATGCATAATTACAAAATTGATTGGGGGACCCCATACTGAGTGACCACATGTCCCCAGTCTGCCCAGAATAGGCTCAGTGTATACCTGCCATTCCTGCATAATTCAAATACATCCAAGTTTAGACAATAAATGATAGAGTTATCTTACCTATAGCCTCTACATGCCCTCTCTCTTTTGAGATCGGAGGATGGAGAAGTGGTAAGATTTAGTATTTGGTATTTTGGTGGTATCCTCAGCAAAACCATGAAGGGATTGAAGTTCTCACAAGATCCCCATTGTCACTTTCCTGCCCCACTCACTGCCAGCTAAAAGGTACCAACTGCCTTCACCTCCCACCATTTCAGACCCTCTATGCTCAAAATTTTGGTACAATCATTTCTTCTTTCTAAACTATGTATTCTGCCTTCTAGAATAAAGTTGACAATTTTTCAGATAAATTAATCCTGGCTTCTATGCATGGGGAAGAAGACCCTTTACCCATTCCCAGCTGCCCTGCCTTCTCCTACCAGACGCCTCCTCTTGGGTGGCTCATTAGAGTTGTAACACCACACCCTGCTCTGTCTGGTCACTGGGGTAACTCAACAGTGGGAACATCGGCTCTGTGGCAGGCAGCTAGAGGGTTTTATGACAACTCAGAACTCCAAGACTGTGCTCATACTCACTCTTTCAAGGTGGGAGTCTTGCCTTTCTCTGCTTCCTGCCTCAGGTTTCTCACCAACCCATCTGCATACTGGCTAATGATGGGCAACATCTAAGCACAAAACACAACACCACACATCGTTAAATTTGCAGACTTAAGTCCTTCAAGCCTGAAGCATTAAGTGACATTTTATAACAAATCATATAATCTGTCTTCTAGAACATAAAGATAACAGACTATTTTCAGGAAGCTCCAACTCAGTAGACTACCCCTTGGAAAAGGACTATGATCTTACTTTCTACCTATCCCAGATTCATTCTTTAAGTTTCTGATTAGAAATTGTCTTATTTTCTTACCTCCTTCAGTTTTCCACTGGTGAAGGTTGGAGACAGCAACGCTTGTATTCTCTTCCATTCTTCATCTTCAGATATAGAGATGGCACTTTTCATAAAGCCCACTGGACCAAAAAGCTGGAGTCCAAAGCAAAAATATTTTGTCCTGCATAAGTTTTGGAGGTCTCTACAGTTGTAGAAAATGTGTCAAACAGGCGTTACTTGTTTAACAAATATTTAGTGACTGTCTATCAGGTGGCAGGCCCTATGCTAGATGCTCAATAAAGATTTATTCTAAATGCCTAGCCACCTCTGAGTGTTTGTGTGTCGGGGGACACCCAGGCATGTGGTGTGGTTTCCAGCTTCTGTATCCCAGTCTCCTTTTACATGCAAATACTCCATGTGGCAGGGCAGCTGTTCTTGCAGTCGAATAGAGGTAGGGAATCTCAAGGAATAGAGTACCTTCTCCAGGGCTATGCAGACTGGAAAGGGTTGGTGACAGTTAGCCTGGTGGTCTTGGCAGACTGTTGCCTCAGACCAGCGCTGTCTTTACATACATCCACAGCATGAACAACTTGAAAAAGTGATGCATTGATATGGTGATTCAGAAACAAGTAGTTGGTAATACTTAAAAGCTAGGAATCTATTTTAAAGAAATTATGCAATTACATGAAAGCCCTTTTTTCTTCTTTTTATTCTCCAGGGATAGAAAGAAAAAGAGAGTATTCCATTTCTTGACTTGGGGCTGGCCTATCAAAACAACCTGCCTGAAACTTTCTTCCATCTTTCTAATCTGTATTTTGTTTTAAAACAGACACTTTCAGCACACATTTATGATAAAAATTGAGCAAGCTAGGGAAAGAGAGAGAAGAATCCTCAATTTGACAAAAAATCTTTATCAAAAAACTCTTCAGCTAAATCACACTTAATGCTTTTTCCCTAAGATCAGGAATAATTAAAAAATGTCTACTCTCACCACTCTTATTCAATGTCATACTGGAAGTCCTAGTGTAATAGACAAGAAAAGAAATGAATGTCATACATATTGGAATGGAAAAGATACAAGTGTTGCTATTTTCAGGTGACATAATTGCCAATGTAGGAAATCTCAAGGAATATACAAAAAGACCTCTAGAACAAATAAGTGAGTTCAGCAAGGATGTAGGATACAAGATCAGCACACAAACATTAACCACATTTCTATGTAACAACAGTGAATATCTGAAAACACATTAAAAACACAATAGCATTTATAATTGCTCCAATGAAAATGAAATACTTTAAGTATTGATCTAACAAAACATGTGCAGGATCTCTACACTGAAAACTACAAAATATTGAAAGGAATCAAAGAAAACCTATAAACATGGATAGGCATATTATGTTCATGGAATGAAAAACTCAACAGAGTAAAGACATAGATTTTCCCTAAATCAATCTATAGGTTTAATTCAATTCTTAGCAAAATCTCAGCAAGTTTGCTTATAGACATACATAAGCTTATTCTGAATTTGTGCAGAAAGGCAAAGGCCCAAGAATAGCTAAAAAAAATTCTGAAAAAATGAACAAGGTGTGAGGAATAACTCTACATGGTGTTAAGATTTACAGTGTACTTGACCGTGTGGTGCTGGATGAGGGGCAGACGCGGTGATCAATGGAACAGACTAGAGAATGAGACACAGATGCACACAAAGAGGCCCCACTGATTTTTGACAAAGGTGCACAAGCAATTCAGTGGAGGGAGGACAGCCTTTCCAAAAGTGATGTTGGAACAGGTGGACAGCCATAGGCCCCCAAAAGTGCACCTTGATCCAAATCTCATACCTTATACAAAAATTAAGACAAAAAAAATTGTAGACTTAAAGACATAGCATTAAATTACATAACTTTTAGAAAAAACCCCAAAACAGTGAGTGCTAGGGGAAGAATCTTCAGACTTGACACCAAAAGCACAATCCATAAAAGGAAATAACAATAAATTGGACCCCTCAAAATAAAAAAAAGTTTGCTCTGATATAGATTCCATTAAGAAGAAAGGACAAGCTACACATCACGACTATAGAATAGCAGGAGGGAGCCTCACGGTGATGAAAGAGTTCTGTGTCTTGATTGTGTTGTAGTCACGTAAATCCGTGCATGTGACAAATTTGCATAGAGCTACACACAAATGAGGGCACGTAAAACTGAGGAAATCTGAATAAGCTCTTTGGATTGTATCAATGTTGGTTTTCTGTTGCTATAGTAACAAGAATATACTATATTTATAGTTATGTAGGATGTTACCACTGGGGGAAACAGGGGGAAGCATACATAGAATGTCCCTGTACATTTTGGGGCAACTTTCTGTGAATATATAATCATTTCAAAATACAATTTAATAACTAAATAAATCAATATTTAAAATTAAAAAACAGTTGCCTACCCACCGGTTTGTGAAGACAGAATAACATTCTTTCACCAGCACTGTTTTGATCATGTCGGGATCCGTGATAGCCAACACAGGCTGTTGACCATGGTAAAACCTGTGTCAGGAAAACAGAGGTGATTAAACCTCATGTGCCTGATTCTGCAGCTGGAGCCACACTCAGGAATTCAGAATTTGATCCTGATGTTACATAATCCATATCCCTAGTTTTATAATATGCAGCAATAATTGGTTCCAAGTTCAAGTTAGGGTAAGACACATGGCAAGATTCAGTCCACAGAAGCCACTTGAGTCTTCATACAATGAAGGTAATGTGGCTCTGACATTTAAAGACAAAATAGCTTTTCAAACGGATCATGGTTAGAGGTAACAAGAGAACATTTGTTAAGTCTAGGTGGTGCATACATGGGAATTTCCTATACCATTCTCCATAATTTTTTGTATGTTTAAAATATTTCATTATCAAAAATGATACTAAGTCATTGAAGGCAAGTAAATTATCAAGAGCTCACAAGTACTATATGTTGCAAGGGGCACTTGTAGTCCGTCCCATGAAGGTCCGGTGCTGTGTGTTCTTCCTACTCAGTCACGTGGCCCTTACTGGCCATGCCAACTCAGCAGAACTCTGTGGCCAGTGCTGTGGTTTCTGAAGACTTGATGAGAGAAGATGAAGAGGTACGAAGAGGCAAAGCCCTCTCCCACTTGCTTGTAGCATACAAATACACAATTGCACCTCTTGTGCTGCTCTCACCAAACCTTCTGCAGCTCTGAAAGGGAACAGCTGCTGCAGTTGGCTGAGGCCACCCCACAAAATCATAAAGTCCATCGGCCCATGGGGCATGGAGTGGGTTAAAATATCCTACATCTCTTCTTCAAAGTCAGCAGAATGGAGGAGACAAAGAAATACTTGTATATACTTCTATTGAAAACTCTTGGCTTACATTAAACAAGAACAAGAACAACAACACAACTCCACACTTGCAGAGAAAGTGAAAATAAAACTAAAAAGCAGAGTGTTAATGATTTCCCAATCTGTTTGTCTCCCAGCCCTTCTTTCAAAAGCACATATTAACCCCCAGATTTAAATGAAAGAATTTTGGCTTTTAATTAAAAGTGAATCAATGTGGGAAGGAGATAAAGCTATGCATTTATGAGCACATATTAGAAGGGTGTGAAATAATGCAGTTGATGCAATGAAAGGCAACCTAAAGATGGAGAAATGGAGATGAGGGGAATAGCCAGACACTTGACAGAAAGTGATGCTAGGAGTCCCTGGGCCATGAAAGCCTGGAGAAAAGTGATAACTCGCAACGTTCTTGGCCTAATTTAGTCTGTAGACCTTAACACCTGGAGACATATGGGAGTAGGTCCTTGGTAGGACAATCCTCCAAAACCTTTATAATAGATAGATTCATCCCAAGAGGCTCTGGGCTGAGATTGTCCTCCATGCAGTGGGGACATGATCGCAGCAGCAAGTCTATGTGATGGAAGTTTCCAGAATACTCACCCCCACATTTTTCCATACTTTTTATAACATTTTGTGTCAAAGTCCCAAAATCCCTGGGAGGAGAAACAGAATAAAATTCAATTATTATTTTACACGTACTGAACTGGACCTCTACTTGGGGCAAAAAAGAGTCAAATCCGTCGAAATCAGGCTTCCTATCTTTCACTGACAGTTAGAGGGAAGCTCTAATTCAGAGTTATTTTAGGGGAAAAGAATAAAAATAGAGGAGATATTTGAAATGGAGAATTTAAAGTCACACTTGAATTTTCTCTGAATATAGTAGATACTAAATGACTTATCCTTGTCTGTGAATGCTAAGTAACTCTTTTTATTTCTAAAGCATTTTTGCTCATGTACATGTTATCTCTAAAGTCTCATAACCGTCTGCATTATCACCTCCATGGGCGTGTGTGGAAACTGAGGCTGAGGAAAAATGAGTGAATGTCTCAGGGGATGCACATTCTTTCATCTCGTTCGGCATCTTTTTTCATTTATCTCATGAGCTGTCTCTAAAATTCTAGTGGAATTGGGAAGTTAAAGACATCAAGGACCTTTTCTTTTTTTACTCTCTTTCCAATTCTCTGATTCACACCGACCCTAAAAATTACTAAGTTCAATCTCTGTGGAATTGCCTATTGTGTTTATTTCATATAAATGGAATCATATAATAAATTGGTCTTTTGTGAATGGCTTCTTTTACTTAGCATAATGTTTTCAAGGTTCATCCGCATTATAGCATGTAAGGGCTCTTCATTCCCTTTTATAGGTGAATAATATTCCATTGTATGGATATACTACCTTTTGCTTATTCCATTTGGGTTGTTACCACCTTGTAACTACCACGAATAACATTGCTGTGAACATTCATATACAAGTCTATATGGTTATATTTTTTCATGTGTCTTGGGTATATACCTCTGAGTAGACTTGTTTGGTTATTTAAGTAATTATGAGTTGAATTGCCTGTTACTTGTAGCCAAAACCATTCTAACTGATACAATTTGAAGTAAACAACACAAAGAGAAAGCCCTTGGTCTACACACACTCAGGCTACCAGTCTAAGGCCATTCCCTATCCTTAAGCACCAGAAAGAGAATACTCAGGTTTAAGGGTGCTGGAGTAATTTGCATCTCATCTATCTTCCTAAAGAGTCATCTGTTTTGTCTGTTTTTTTGTATTATCTGAAAGAAAAAGGCTGAAAAAGACTGCAATATCCTCTACTAAACCATATCATCTGCCCTAGAGGCCACAGAATATAGACAGAAACCTGTAAGGTTTCTGCTGAGAAATACACTTAGTCTGAGGAGAATTCTATTATATGTGGCCTGATGCTTTTCTCTTGCTGTTTTTAGAATTCTCTCTGTCTTTGACCTTTGACAATTTGACTCTAATGTGCCTTGAGAAGATCTTTTTGAATTTAATCTATTTGGAAATCTTTGAGCTTCCTGTATCTCTGCATGTCTATATCTCTTGCAAGACTTGGGAATTTTCAACTATTCTTTCATTGGATAGGTTTTCTGTGTCTTTTCCCATCTCTTCTCCTTCTAAAACACCCAAAATTCTAATATTTAGTTACTTTATGGTGTCCATATATCATCTAGGCTTTCTTTATTCTTTCTTCTTTTTTTCCTTTTTTATCTGACTGGGTTATTTCCAAAGACCTGTCTTCAGGTTCAGAAATTGTTTCTTCTGATTGATCTAGATTATTGTTGAAGCTCTCAGGTTTTGTTTTGTTTTGTTTTTTATTCATTGCATTCCTCACTGCTAGGATTTCCGTTTTTCCTTTTTTTAATGCTATCTCTTGGTTGAATTTCTCATTCAGATCACAAATTATTTTTCTGATTTCTTTGTATTATAGCTGTTCTCTTGTATCTCACTGACATTCTTTAATATCATTATTTTGAATTCTTTTTCAGGAATTCCATAGATTTCTTTTTTGTTAGAATCTGTTACTGGAGAATTATTATGTTCTTTTGGAGGTGTCATATTTTCTTGCTTTTTCATGTTGCTTGTGTCCTTATGTTGATATCTGTGCATCTGCTGTAACAATTGCTTCTTCCAATTTTATGGATTGGCTTTCATAGGGAGAGACTGTTTTCTACAGATGTATTAAAAATATTTATAGTATTAGTCATTAGGGTGCATTAGCTTTGATTCTGGGTGTAGGCTTTAGTGTAGTCTCCACATGGCTTCTTTGGCTATAATCAGTGTCAGTGGTGTCTGTGAATTCCTCAGTGTCTAAGGCTACAGTTTTTAGTATAGGCTATGGTAAGGCATTGCTGGAGACAGGATACAGGTGGGCCAGTACTTGGGATCCAGTGGTGGCACCAGGTGGCCGAATGGGCCAGTCCTTGGGTCCCGGGGTGGAATATGCAGTCACTGGTAGTAGTGGGTCCAGGTAGGCTGATCCTCAGGCCTCTAGGCAGTTTGCTTGGTTACTGGCTGTGGCAGATGTGGGCCAGGGAGACAGGCAGGTCTTTGGACCACTGGGTGGTGTATGTGGCATTGGCAATGAAAGCAGCAGTAGGCCAACTCTTGGGCCCCCAAGTAGCACACGCAGGTGACAGTGGTGGCAGTGGTGGACTCGGCATGTCAGTCCTCAGGCCCACGGGTGGCATGGGTGGGAGGGCACCAGCAGCAGTGTGGCAGCAGGCTGGACATGCCCATCCTCAGGACCCAGGGAGGAGTGTACAGACACCAGCAGTGGTAAGCAGGGCACATCAATCCTTAGGCTCCCAGATGATGTGTGTGGGAACTGGCAAGCTGGGTGGGCGCATCCTCAGGCCTCCAGAGGCTGACCTGAGGCTCCCGGGAGTTGGCAACAGAGCCCCTGGGTAAACCTGACCATGCTGTGGGTGGGGCCTACACACCATTTGTGAAAGCATGAAACATCAGGACTTCCTCAGAACTAAGCTGATGTTTGCAATCATAAGAAGCAATAGAAGGAGCTAAAATAACACTCACCTTGCCATAAGACAAAATAGTTCCCAAAAGAGGTAGAGGTGTCGGCCCAGGAATTCCCAACTTCTTAAAAAGTCCATGTGACTGGGTCCTGGATCTATAAAGTGAAAGGGAAACCAGGTTACAGGGATTGCGACTCTATAGATATGGGGGCTTGCCAGTCACTGATTCAAGAGCTGAGACCGTCAAGACAGAGAGATAACAATAGGCAATAAATAACAACAGCAACTCCAAGAGCAATAATTATATTCACTACTCATCTCCTTTCCTGAATCCACCCTGAGACTCCTCAAAACTCACAATAATTAGCTAAAAGCAGCTGAAGTCTTTATGGTTTCAATCCTAGAGTGAATACTTGATAAACATCCCCAAACTTGAGTGATCCTGAGAGGCTCAGGCTGGACTTCTTCCAGGGCATTTCAATTTCTTACATCTATTTTATAAGTTGACTCCATGACTTGGAAATTCTCAGTCTAGGTAGAACAGTAAATTTTTTTGCTTCTGCTCCCATGATGAGATTTTGTGTAACTGCATCCACTCAATCACAGAGGGTCACCAAGAGCCTGTCATGACATTGTTCTTATTTGCTCAGAGGCTTTTATGCTTTTCCTTCCCTCTAAACTCTGACCCTGTTTTAAGATCTGGCCCTTCTTAAATCTGCCTTCACAGAGAGGCCTTGGAGGAGTCACAGTATTCTTTTATCTATAGATTGACAACTGTGTTCAAGGCTTCCATTGGCCTTTTAGAAATGTGAGCACTTTTCAGCTACACCCAATCTCTGTGGTCACACAGTCTGGTTGATTTGAGTTATAAGGAAAGATGACTGACTCTGATGTTACTTGAATAACACTGTGCAGAGGAACCAACAACTACAGATTCCATGTCCAGGCCATTCCTCCCTTTGTGGAATCTGGCCCTTCAACTTGTGATACCCGAGAAACACAGCGCCCAGGCATGCTCATTTTTTTCAAGATGATTAATCACAAAGTAGTGAGTTCACTGCCTGTGTACATCAACTCCCTCTATAGGAAGGTGCTTTCTATGGCAGGCCTGTCTGCAACTCATCTTTGATGTGTTTTGTATGGATTCCCCCAGCTTGGGTTTCTGGATCCTTGCAGAACTTTCCACCTTGGTGTTACTGAGGGATGGCAGATAGGAAGAAGAAGAGACTGAAAGAAGGGCCTGCCAGCCACGAATTGAACATGAAGCTGCTAGGTCCCCAAGGATGGCCCCATAGAGGCAAATGAAGAAAGTGTGGCTGAAAAGTATTGTCTGCATAAATGGTCTCACATGCCACACAAGTGCTCTCAGCTAAAAGAGGGGGGACTTTCCAAAGTTCAGGTACATTATGCCATATAACATAAGTAACCCTAAAATGTTCCAGACAGTTGAATTAAGACCTTGTTTCCTCTTCTTTAGAGACTGGCCTTTAAGGCAGTATAGGTTGCAAATAATCTGTACAAACCCAGTAAATCCAATATGTGATAAAATAAAACTGAACAATGGCATGGAGGGATGTGTGTTTGAATGACCCAGCAGACACAGCTCAGCCAAGTCCAGGTGGGCATTTGGATCTCTCCCCCAGAACAGTTAGTGGAAGTATGTTCACCAATTACCAAATCTAGGGTGGCCTTGGCTACTTCCACTCCAATTCTTCCCTTTGTTATTGCAACTGAGATAGAGAACTGACAGGCCCTGGGTGGTAAAGAGTCATAAAGCCCAAACCAAGCTCTGTGATAAAACAAGAGATGGCAGAGAAACCAGCCAAAACCAGCTGGAGCCCAGATGGCCATGGAAAATGACCTCAGATTACCTTCACTTCTTATTTTACCCCACTTGTAATATATTAGTATACTAAAAGAAACTCCCACCATGACAGTTTACTAATGCTATGGCAACTCCTGGAAGTTACCCTATATGTTTTAAAAAGGAGAGGAGCAGAAGAGGAGCCAAGATGGCTGACAAGAGACGTAGCCTGGTGGACCGTCCTGGCTGAAGGGTAGAAAGATGGACTAAGGAGAGTGGAGAACAATTGCAGCTTGGGTGTGGATCACAGGAAGACAGCAGAGGTGTTTGGGGGACCCCATGACAAGGGCTGCGGACCTGAGAAAGAAGAAGAGGGAGAAGAGAGGAGAGTGGTGTGGACCAAATTCAGAGAGGCCAAAAACCCAGTTAAAGGTTAAGGGGGGCTCCCCTCCCCCATGTTTGCTCCAGCAAGCAGCAGGAGAGAAAACTCTCACCCTGCTGGGAGAGTGCCACAAGAGACCAGAGAGCTGGCATTCTTATACCTAGATGCCTCCTCCTCAGCACCTCCTCCATTCCTGGCATCACAGAAAGTAATTATGACTCAAGCTGGCTTGTAGCCATAGCTCCTGCCTCCTACCATAGCAACCACTAGAATGCTCTGTGCTAGGAAGCCTGTTTCTCTGTGGCAGGGGTGTGTTCCCAGCTGAGCCTGCCACTGAGAGCAGAGCCACCGCAGTGGCATTTCACAGGATCATCCACCGGTGACTTGGACAGTGGACAGGGCCCAGAGTCCCCAGGACATGAGAGTGGTGCAGGGAGACCATGGCCCCTCCCCGCTATAGCAACCACAAGAGTTCTCAGTACTGAAAAGCATGTTTCTCTGCTGTTGGAGCGCATTTCTGGCTGTTTACCACTGAGAGTGGAGTCCCTGCAGCAGCATTTTGTGGGATTGCCCACTGGTGGCTTGGATAGGTGGACAGGACCCAGTGGCCCCTGGACATGAGAGCAGTTCAGGGAGACTGGTCCCTCCCCTCCCATAACAACTGCGAAAGTTCTCTGTGCTGAGAAACTTGTTTCTCTGTGGCAGGGGCATGTTCCCAGCTGAGCCCACTACTGAGGATAGAACTACCTCAGAACATTCTACCCCCAAACCACTGAATATACATTCTTCTCATCAGCTCATGGAACTTTCTTTAAGATTGATCAGATTCTAGGCCATAAAACATGTCTCCACAAATTAAAAAAGAATAGAAATTATACCATGTATCTTCTCAGACGACAGTGGAATAAAATTAGAAATCAATTCCAACAGAAACACTCATCTGCACACAAAGGCATGGGAACTAAACAACCCACTGCTGAATGATAGCTGGGTTGAGAAGGAAATTAAGATGCAAATCAAAGAATTCTTTGAACCAAATGATAAAGGGGACACAAGTTATCAAAATCTGTGGCATACAGCTAAAGCAGTCCTAAGAGGAAAATTCATAGCCCGAAAAATGCCTACATCCAAAAGACAAAAAGATCACAAATCAACAATTTAATGAATCATCTGAAGGAACTGGAAAAGGAAGAGCAAACCAATCCCAAAGCCAGCAGAAGAAAAGAAATAACCAAGATCAGAGCAGAACTAAATGAAATTGATAATAAAAGATTTATACAGGAGATTAATGAAACAAAAGTTGGTTCTTTGAAAGGATAAACAAAATTCACAGGCCTCTCACTAGATTAACCAGAAGCAGAAAAGAAAGGACTCTAATAATCTCAATTAGAAATGGAAAAGGAGATATCACAACTGATACCACACAAATATAAAATGTCATCTCAGAATACTATAAAAATCTCTATGCACATAATCTTGAAAACATGGAGGAAATGGACAAATTTTTGGAAACACACAGCCTCCCTAGGCTCAATCAGGAAGAAATAGAATTCCCAAACCGGCCAATATCAAACAACAAAATTGAAGCAGCAATAAAAAATATGCTAAGAAAAGAAGTCCTGGACCTGATGGTTTCATACCTGGATTTTACCACACCTTCAATGAAGAACTGGTGCCTATACGGCGGAAATTATTCCATAGCATCGAGAAGGAAGGAATCCTCCCCAACTCATTTTACAAAGCCAATTTCACCTTGATACCAAAGCCAGGAAAGGATACAACAAAAAAGTAAAACTATAGACCAGTATCTCTTATGAATATTGTTGTAAAAATTCTCAATAAAATCATAGCAAACTCAATTCAGCTGCACATCAAAAAAAAAAAAATCCACCATAACCAAATCAGCTTCATCCTAGAGATGCAAGGATGGTTCAACATATGCAAATCTATAAATGTAATTTACCACATAAATAGAAGCAAAAACAAAGGCCACGTTATCCTCTCAATGGATGCAGAAAAAGCATTTGACAAAATCCAGCACCCTTTTATGATAACACTTAACAAAATAGACACAGATGGGACTTACCTCAAAATTATAAAAGCCATATATGACAAACCCACAGCCAACATCATACTAAACTAGGAAAATTTGAAAACATTCCCATTAGAACTGGAGCCAGACAAGGTTGCCCACTATCTCCACTTCTATTTAACATAGGATAGAAGTCCTAGCCAGAGCAATCAGACAAGAGCGGGAAACCAAGGGCATCCAAATGGGGAAAGAAGAGGCCAAATTATAGCTCTTTCTGATGATATGATTTTATATCTAGAAAACCTCAAAGATTCTACTAAGAGGCAAAGTTTCAGGTTCCAAAATCAATATATACAAATCACTAGCATTCATATACCCAACATCAGTGAAGCTGAGAATCAAATCAAAGACTCAATACCTTTCACAATAGCAAGAAAGAAAATAAAGTACTAGGAATATATTTAACTAAAGGGGTGAAATGCTTCTGCAGGGAGAACTACAAAACACTGAGGAAGGAAATTATAGATGATGTAAACAGATGGAAAAACACATCATGCTCATGGATTGTCAGAATCAACATTGTTAAAATGTCCATATTACCCAAAGTGATCTACAGTTTCAATGCAATCCCCATTAAAATACCAATGTTATTCTTCACAGATCTAGGAAAAATAGTTCTTTGCTTTGTGTGGAACCACAAAAGACCCTGAATAGGCAAAGCAACCTTAAGCAGTAAGAAGAACAAATCGGAGTCATCACTTTGCCAGACTTTAAGCTATACTACAAGGCTGTAGTAACCAAAATAGTATGGTACTGGCATCAAAACAGAGACATAGACCTATGGATCAGAACAGAGAACCCAGATATAAAACCATCCTTGATTGTAAGAGGATCAGCTTCAATGATTGCTCTCAATTGGTCATTGTCAACATCTGATGGCCAGCTACCATGCTTCTCATCTTCAAGTCTCTTGTCTCCTTTACAAAACTTCTTGAACCACCACTGCACTGTACGTTCATTAGCAGTTCCTGGGCCAAATGTGTTGTTGATGTCGTGAGTTGTCTCTGCTATTTCACAACCCATTTTGAACTCACATAAGAAAATCACTGTGAAGTTGCCAAAGAACTCAATACTGACCATTCTACAGTCATTCAGCATTTGAAGCAAATTGGAAAGGCGAAAAAGCTCGATAAGTGGGTGCCTCATGAGCTGACCAAAAATTTAAAAAATTGTTGTTTTGAAGTGTTGTCTTCTTGTATGCAACAAGAACGAACAATTTCATATTCTGTAGAAAATCACAGAAATTCAATCAGTGTTATCACTAAGTCCAAAGGTTATGAGTTCATATTATAAACTCAAGTAAAGCTATTGACATTAATTCTCCTCTAATTTGCCCTTGTTTCCAGGGATACCCTCATTTTGAAATACATGGAATCCATCCAAGGAAGCTATGCCTACAGATCTTTACCCACGTAGTTTCCTCTGCCTACACTGCCCCTGAACCCCTAGAAGACTCCTACTCATCCTTCAAACCCAGCCAGACAGGACTCCTCTGTTAGAGTCTTCCCTCCCCAACCTCCACACATGGCTATCACCACTTTCTCCTCTGAGCATAATCCTGTTGAATATTAAACAATGCCCTCAACTGAGCACATGAACCTTAGGAAGTTCAGATTATGACCAGGCTACTTTAGGCAGGTCAAGAATATGAAATCAGCTCATCCCAGGGACACGGTGGTAAGGTCAACTTTAGTGCCTGCTACTAAATGTCAGGATTTCTTTGACAGCTTCAACTCGCTCAGAATATGTACGTTGAATTAGAACCTAAAAGGCAGATAGTTGCATGCCCAGGAATTATATTTGCCAAAGAAAAGTCCTGTGGAAAATGGCTGAAACATAATAGGTCCATACCCATTAAATTATCTGTGGGACTTTAATCAATAAAATCAAATGCTGGTAAACTTACTTTAGCAAAGAGAATAGCCATAATTTTTTCAAATATTTTCAGAAAGTTAGCAGGGGGTGTGTAGCATTCTGTGCTTATGGTATTCTGAGGGGCTGGAACAGGTGGAATCTTTTTTTTGTTGTCATTAGAAATCATATGAAAATATAGAATTCTCAGGTAATATTACGTACATGCATGAATCTAAAAACCTGTATTATCACAATTTTTGCTTTGGGGTCCACTTTTTATTCTTTTCTGGGATGTAAAAG
Organism: Indri indri; assembly: GCA_004363605.1. NCBI lineage: Eukaryota > Metazoa > Chordata > Mammalia > Primates > Indriidae > Indri > Indri indri. The sequence continues at coordinate 95,073 of RJWJ010002684.1, forward strand.
ACGCAGCATAAAAATAATAAGTCTATGTTAATGGGTACATAATATATAAAAATGTAATTTGTGACATCAATAACATAAGGGGGAGGTACAGAGCTGTAAGAGAGTAGAGGTTTTTAATGCAATCGAAGTTAAGTTATAATCAATTGAAAACAGATTATTATAACTTTAGGATGTTTTATGTAATCCCCAGATAACCACCAAGAAAATTTCTACAGAATATATGCAACAGAAAATGAGAAGAGAATCAAAACGTATTACTATGAAATATTAACCAGTCACAAAAGAAGACAGTAGAGATGGAAATTAGGGACAAAAAAAAGCTATTCAGAAGACAAATAAAATCACAATAGTATGTCCTTTCCTATACTTTAGAAGTATATCAATTAACCCCCTAATCAAAAGACACAGATGGCCAGAATGGCTAAAAGAAACATTTGGTATCTGCAGGGGCAACTCCCATCTGTCTGTAATCACCCTCCAGAGCTGAGGCCTTTCCTGGGTAAAGCCAGGCAGAAGCACTGGCTGAGCTGTCCCAGTCAACAGACCCTTCTGTCCAGGCTGCCCTGACCTACTCCACCCCCAGCATCGGCACAGGACCAAGGTAGCTAGAGTTGGTGATGAGAGTAAGGGAACCACCTGAGGGCCTCCAAGTTCATCCTCCTAGGGCTTTCCAGCTAGCCAGAGAGGAGGTAGGAGCAGAAAGGAAAAGTAAGAACACTGTGCACTGTCTGATACCAGCTGAAACTGATGAGTGCTTTCAGTCTTGCTGCCAAACCAATTGACCAACTGACAATTTCTTATTCAGTGTTTATTGTGTTTAGACATTTGGAAGTGGAAGATGGACTACAAGAGATATAATAAAACATGCTTCCTGCCTTCCAGAAACATCAGGGGAGACGGGATTAAGATGTTAAATCAAAACTAACATAGTATCATAATAGGTTCCTCCTGTGAGTGTTAAAAAATTTAAGCTTCAAAAGGTAAAATTAAACTATGAATATACATTCTAAGCAATGGGCAAAGTCACAATGGCTTAACTCTCACCTATGTTAATAATCAAATTGGAGTTTTGAAATAGGCCCACAGAATCAGTGATTATGATGACAAACAATTCTTAGTTGCTGGTTCTCAATCACTCAGTCCTACAGATTCTTCCTTAATGTGCATGAAGCCATCAGATAATAATTTTGTAAAAAAATGTTTATTGGTTTTCTCAGTATAATACTTCTTATAGAATATTACAAATAAAACAAGTGGTATAAATGCCACAATTATATCCACCACAATAATTTTTACTTTCATCAAACAATTCTTGATAAAATTATTGAGAAATATTTATTTTCTTATCAGAGCAGAGAGGGAGTCAACGGTACTAACTGGGGGTGGGTGGAGATTGTCCTATGAAGATCAGAAAATTGGAATTCATATATGTGGCTTTGGTTTAGTCACCTCCTTTATATCACACAATATACACTCTTCCAAAGATACTGAGAGAGCACAATGAATGTACAGAATCCCTAGTCATTCATCAAGTGCCCTAGGTAAGCTCTTCTTCATTTCTGAGTTTTATT